>JAAXCT010002159.1:0-92101 GCA_012490785.1 Eragrostis nindensis | reverse complement strand
TTTGGTGAATATTTAGATGCGCGAGTAATAATGGAGGAAAGTGGGCCCAGCCAGGGAATTTCCCTGGTCGGCCGGCCTCACCCTAGGCCGGCCGGCCCACTGGTGGCCGCAGGCCCCAGACTTCCTCCAGTGGGCTGGAAACTAATCCACAACGCATAATTCAAGCCCAGCCAGCAGATTTGCACCGCCATTCTAGAAGGTGGGCTATTGGGCCTTAACTTGGCCCTCACTTCAATTCTGCCGACCCCAGCGAGGAGCCGACCTTCAGACCGCCTTCAGGGAGTGATCTGGAGCGTCCAGGCGCAAGACGGTGGCAAACCGCCACAGGGGACGGCCGGCCGGCCACCCCCCTAGGCCGGCCGGCCTATTTTGGCGCCAACGCCTCTCCAGCTTCGGTCAGGGTGCTCCCACCGCCATTGCAAGCTATAAATTGGACCCCCCGGCTCAGAAGCAGAAGCAACTCGCACCATCACACTTCATCCAAGTGTTCATTAGTTTAGTTTAGTAGTAGCTTTGGAGTTAGAGTAGAGTAGAGTAGAGTGAGAGCTCTCTCGGGCTTCCGGAGTCTTCTCGGAGTTCGGTATAGTTCTTTGTATCCTTACTCTTTTGAGATATTATTTTTATTTAATATATAATTAGTTTATCTTTATTTATTTCTTTTAGTAGTTCTTTTCTATTTAGTTTATTTATTCTGTAAGTAAGTGCTCGTAGAAGTCTTGTTGTGGGATTCGTGATTGTTGGAGTACGCAAGTACGAGAGAGTGCCTTCGTCGAGATGACGTCGTGTGAAATCTGTGCTTGTTATTCTTAGATAGGACTGCTCCGTTGATCAAGAGTAGTTCCTCTAGGCGGGTTGTAAGCATGGCGCTTAGAACTTGGCCTATGCACGTTTGGCACCCAACCCCACGGAGGACGGTAGCCGCGAGTGTATGTGACAGCTGCACCGGTCTCTGTAATCCACCACGTCCGGGTTGGACTCAGCAGGGTCTTAATTATAGCATACGGTTCCCTAGGTTTGAACTAGCATCATCGGTTAACCTAGCACGTGTGAGCCCCGAAACGACATGACTTATATGTGTGTGAGCTTAGCTAGAGTAGATGACCTTTGTAGACTTGACTGCTAGGAAGAGTAAATAATAGATAAACATATAGGTAGTCTTAACTCTATCTCGTTGCTCTCCCAAATGTATACTACGATTTATTTCTTTTATCACTTGGGATTTGAGGATGTGTGTGCCACCCATATATATCATGCCTATCTTACCCCGTCTCAAGTATAGTTTGATACATTATTCTTTCTCCAAATTATCCAATGCATTGTTATTATTCAGCTCCCTTTCGCTCTACTTCCCTGCAGAAATATAAATACGATAACCCTGGAATACTCCAAGGTGAAATACTACAATGGTGATCCGTGCGCTTGCGGAATTAATGAATTTAATTTTATCGCATAAGAACCGCCAACAGGTATGGCGTAGGAGTATATATGAAATGTCTGGAGATTGGGGCAGACTCTGATCGCTGGATCTCCTGATGATGGCTTGGCAGTAGAACAGCTTAGTCTTGGCTTATGTGCAGCTTAGGCTATAGGTAGATGCTACGCACGCTACTTGACGATGTACATTAGGAGTAGCAATTCTTCTTACTTAACCTTAGCCTAGCTTAGAGCCGCCTCTCGCCTTTTATCAGAGAGTGAGTGGAACTGCCTGCTGTGTGTGTCACACTATCCTCTATCCATTTATTGCCTTACCCCTGCATTTGGATATTGGTTATGATCTATCATTTGTAACACCATGAGTATAAGTACACACTTGTCATCTACGTCTTCCTTTGGGAAAATATAAATAACAATACCCTGGAATACTCTCGGGTGAAATGCTACAACGGGTTATCCGTGCGCTTGCGGATTATCTTTTATGATTAAATACTAACAATACATTTCTGGCACTTGTTGCTAGTTGTGGATTATTATGTATCCTATGCAAGTAACTTAACCCCAGGTATTTCTGGCGCCGAACCGGGAATATTTACTCCAGGCCTAACCAGCCTAAGGTGGTGTTTTCTGTTTGGTGAAAGAAATACCAACAGTTATTTATGCAGGAAGTTGACGGGTAATTTTAGCACTTAAGAGCCGTCAACAAGCTCCCCCACACTGGGTCCTTTGCTCGTCCTCGAGTGAAGGCACGGGACCAAAGTGTAAGATCAACCAAGCATGTGAGTTGCTCCATGTTAACCCTTGTACTTGCGAACTCTGTGGTAAGTGGCTACCATGCAATCTTGGATAATTGAGGAATGGAACAGTCATGACTCAGGTTACCTGTGGTTCTTCCTGAGGAATGCTTGGGTTTTCGCAAAATATTTTTCAAGACAAGGCTCAGCTTTTACTCCTCAATTTGATTCTCTCGGATCGCTCAAGTATGTATGTGGTTCCTCACCATAGGCATTGTATTGTGCCTCAAATCATCCTACATCTAAAAGGTCTTATCTGGAGCTTGGTAGGATATAGCGTGCATATTTATGTCTCATGTATTGCAAAGACAAAAGAGTGGATCCATAGAGAAGACACATCATAACAATCATGATTAAGAGTGCAATGTGTGGTGGATGGTGGATGGTGATCATGGGGAATTTCATATATAAATATATATATATATATATATATTTCTTTTCTCCTCCTTCCTATTAATTGGGGCGTGGCTAGGTACTATCTCTCCCCTTTCTTTTCTTTTTTTTCTTCTTCTCATGCTTCATGGCATGAGTAGATATCTCTCTTTCTCCCTTTTTTTTCATTTTTTTCATCTTTCTTCTTCTATTTTTCTCAATCCTTCATTATTTTTCTAGCCATGCCCTTTCTCATCTCATAGAAGGAGAATTTTTGTGGCGGATGTATGGAGTGGATGGAATGGATGCTATCTCTCAGTGTAAGAGCAGCATATGAACTTGTACGTGGTCTTGATCATGATAGTATGAAAAGCTTCTCATTGGGGTCGCACAATTTTAGCAAAGCTCAATGAGAACATAAATAGCATATGAATGAGGCTTGTAAAGATAAATATTTTTGGCCTGGTAGGAATTTATATCAAATGAGGAGTATAGCTAGTAGCCAGTTTTAGAATTTTATAAAATTCTCCAAGCGTCACACAAGTGATCAAGGTTTCCATCGTCAAAACCATATCGCACTCGCCAACTATTTAGAGAGCATGTTTGTCCTATGAATGCTTTTGTCACAAGTAACAAGTGTATGACTAGGAACAACAAACATGCGAGATGATCAAGGATGGGTTTAAAATTTAATTAATTTAAGCTCAATTGGGGAATTCATCTTTTAATGTTCATTGTGGTAGAATAAATTCCTCAAACCATCGAAACAGGGTAGAATAGAGTTGAGAGAGTCCAAACCAGCACGCAGGACAGAGTGGGGCCACTGGGGGCCCAAGCCAGGCTCGGCCGAACACCAGGTTCGGCCGACCTGGGTCTGGTCCCTGTGGTGCTCCGTTTCATTATGTTGCCTGTTTGCGCTTTGGTCGATATGTTGGTGGGGTGCCTCGGTGGTTTTGTCGCGTTGGTGCTGCGAGGCTCCCCCACACTTGCCTTTTCCCTGGGTTAAGTTATTGGGCAAAAGAAAATACAAGAGAAAAGATAACATAAACTACTCTACCGGTATAAGTACCAGGGAGCCCGAACTTTATTCATGATAATGATATAGGCGCATTATTTGAGTGGAATAAAGCTTTGAATGAAAATCAAGCGCCAAAAATCATTTTGATATTTTATATATATATAAGTAACTATTAACTTATTTTTTTTAAAATAAGGTGAGATACAAGAACCTACATCATCTATCAACCGAGATAAAGTATGGTACGAATGGAACATGTTGCATGATACTTACAGACCTCCCCCACACTTGGATTATTGTGACGCTAAACACTATGATCCAAGTGTGCAGTGTCGGAGCTTCCTTCAATGTGTGTTCCATGACCAAAAGTACCAAGGTATCTAGTTGACATAGTCCTTTTGTTCTCAGGCATCGCATGACCGTCGTGCTTTTCAGTCCCTACCTGAAATGGTTAGTGACCAAAAATACCCGAAGGTAGGCATATGCTAAAAACATGTTATTGCAGGTTTTATATTTTATTTAGAAGGGATTATATATTTTTAGTATAATAATTTTATTTTTTTATTTATTTATTTATTTTTTTTACAAAAATTTTATGGAAATCCGGGTCATCTTCCGGCGGTGCTTTGTTTATATGGTCTTAAGCTCGACCATGGGGACTTTCAAGATGTGGCTAGTATCGGCAATGCAGCCCCCAACCTTATTGCCAATTGTCCATGTGCCTGCAGGTTAGTGCAACAATGTACCACAACGAGATTTGCAATATTTATGATAAACACAAGCATCAACAACCATCATTAGAAAGGATTTGCATGTCAAAGTTGTGATATAATTGTAGGTCTCGTATGTTGTTTGGGCACAAGGAGTGGCAATCTCTGGCGGTTTATCAAATGAGCATGTATCGGGTGTTGGGTCAAGAAAGAAGCTCTCATGCTCATGAATAGAAATCGTTTCGTCCACCAGAGTTGATGTCTCATCCGATCCCATGGCCCAAGAATCACTCTCATGAAGTGGGTCAACAAAGGTTAGGAGTGGTTCTTGAAGAACGTAGTGATGGCCATAGGAATCGAGCTCAAGATATGGTGATGGAGGGGGTTCGGTTTCGTAAAGATGAAAAGGTTCTACCGAATCGCCCTCGTCTTCGTCAGAAGACGTCTTGTCCTCCCATAGATCATGATGGAGTGATGGGTGTGAGGGAAAAGACGTGTCAAAACAGGTTAGGTTCAGGACGAGGCATCACCAAGGAATTTCTTGATCTAGAGAAAGTGGTGGCATTAAGCTCTTCATGGTGGGTTTCTCGGGATGCAACCTTCAGTAGTGCTTCTATTGGCATTCCCACCATAGAAGATGTTTTGGGTGTGGTAGGTGGAGTGATATGGGTGGATTTGGAATAAGGTTGCAAATCACTACACCAATCCTCACCTGGATGGTAGTTTGGTTGTTTGGCCACCATGGGATTTTCTCTGCTCAGGATAGGATCAGGAGGAGGCGGAGTCACGGGCTTCTTTGGCCATAGGTATTTCGAGGTGTTACCAAAATCTTTGAATTCAATTGGCAACTCGAACTCGAAATTTTGAATTCTTTTCCCCTCTTGAATCTCCTGTCTATCTTCATCTTCAGGTATAGGTTGAATTGAGGTGTTTCCATAGTACTCATGATGATCATCCTCAAAAATGAAAGGGAATTCTGAAGATTGGAATTCTTTTCCCTTTCGTGGTTCGGAAGAGGGTTCAAAGGTCGAATCATCGGATGTGGATGGCATAGGTTTGGATTCGGCTTTTGAATTTCTACTACTTGACTCACTATTTTGGAGGGGTTGGCTTGCACTGCCGACAAAAGAGGTATTTTGTAGGATTCGGTCTAGTATTTCCCTTCCCTCAGTCGGAGTTTCATGAGAAAACGATCCTTCAGCGGTGGCGTCAAGAATTAAGGCGGATTTCCTATCTAGACCGAAGCAAAATTGTTGTAGCAACACATGATCGGGTATAGATAGGTTTGGGCCGGATTGAGTTAGCATGCTAAACTGTGCCCATGCCGCGCCTATGGATTCCTTCTCACATTGTCGAAAGTTCATGATTTCTCTTTGTAAGGAGGAAATACGAGAAATTGGGAAGAACTTGAGGCAAAACATGTCTCGAAGATCATCCCATTTTCCGTTTACACTCCCAACGTTGAGATAGTACCATTGTTTCGCTCTCTCCTCGAGGGAGAAAGGAAACAACTTCCACTTTAAAGTCCCTTGTGTCATGCCCGGAATAACCAAACATGAACACAATTGCTCGAACTCTCGCAAATGCTCATATGGATTTTCATCGTTTCGCCCAGAGAAGGATGCTTCCTGAACCATGGCTATAAAGCCAGGGCGGAGTTCATAGCTGGATGCAAGAATTGGTTCCGCGGATGGCGGTGGCTCAAAGAACTCGCCCTTTGGAGCGGACCGTTTTAAAATAGAGAGTTGATCCATAAAAATATTTTTTGGTATTTTTTTTAATAAAAGAAAAATAAAAGGATACAATACGAGGAAGAATTAGGTTCGGTAGAGAAACAACAACCGTTCCCCGGCAACGGCGCCAGAAATGCTTGTTGACTTTTCTAACGTCACACCAAGAATGGTGCAACGATAGAGAAGCCCAAAGGTATTAACTTTACGTTTACAGAAGAATTCCGCAAGCGCACGGAAAATACCGTTGTAGCACTTCACCCGGGAGTATTCCAAGGTATTGTTATTTATTTTATCCCAAGGGAACGATGTGTTATTCTACTTTAGTCTAATTCGTCCAAGGACAACACAAGAGCGAATGAGAAGCGGGTAGAAAGGATTACTAAGGTTGGGCTATCTGGGAATAACTAAGATCACTGTTGCTTTACTGGTGGAGGCACGGGCTACCTTCTGTATACACAGATCGGCCCCGCCAAGAGCCTAAAGCGCTCCCGGACGTGGAGGTATGCTACAGACGATAGGGCTGTCACTACCTACCGCCACCCTCTCTCCGTGGAGTACGCGATAATCAACGGCAACGTTCAACCCAGACACCACGTCTAAGTTTACTAGTCACTACCTTAATCCCAGTACTAAAGGAAAAAGGCACCCTAATGCGATTAGAGCACTTGAACCCACAAGTAAATAAACAACAAAACTTACTTAACCCAGAGTCGCTTGGCCGATAATAATCACGTGGTTGGTGTAAAGCCAACCACGTAGGGGGATGTAGCAGCGGAGGTCCGTTCCGGCAGAACCGGGACGTCCTTCCTTTACAAGATAGGAGGGGACCCTCAAGGGGCTCCTCCTTGCTCTACCCTCACTCTCTCCCTATTCTAAGGAGGCTCTAGGCCTGGGAGTGGAGTCCTTCCCATCTCTTTGGCTCCTCTTGGTGTGTGTTGAGAGGGGGGGGGGGGGGTGTGCCCCTCCTTTTATAGCCCAGGAGGTCGGTGGAAACAGGCGGGAAAATCATTGGCTCGCATCACCACCGACCTAGGGAGGGGCGGAAGCAACTTCCCGCCAAAATCCACCGTGATTGGGGCTTTCCCCAGGTCGGCCGAACTTGATGTTCGGCCGACCTGGGGGTGGGCCCTGTTGGCGGTCGTTAAACCACGATTTGACCGCCACCCTACCGGTAAATAAATGTATAACACCAAGATTTTGTGCATAGTAATTAGGAATAATGCTGCTCCACAGGTTTTGGTGAATATTTGGATGCAGGAGTGGATAATGGAGCAAAGTGGGCCCAGCCAGGGAATTTCCCTGGCCGGCCGGCCCCACCTTAGGCCGGCCGGCCCCACCTGGTGGCCGCAGGCCCCTAACCTCCTCCAGTGGGCTGGAAACTAATCCACAACGCATAATTCAAGCCCAGCCCAGCAGAATTGCACCGCCATTCTAGAAGGTGGGCTATTTGGGCCTTAACTTGGCCCTCACTTCAATTCTGCCGACCCCAGCGAGGAGCCGACCTTCGGACCGCCATCAGGAGACGATCTGGAGCGTCGAGGCAGAAGACGGTGGCCAACCGACAGAAGGACGGCCGGCCGGCCACCCCCCTAGGCGGCCGGCCGGCTTTGGCGGCGCCGCCTCTCCAAAGTCGGCAGCAGTGCTTCCACCGCCTTGGAGACCTATAAAATGGACCCTCCGCCTCAGAAGCAACTCGCACCATCACACTTCATCCAAGTGTTCATTAGTTTAGTAGTAGCTTTGGGAGTTAGAGTAGAGTAGAGTAGAGTGAGAGCTCTCTCGGGCTTCCGGAGTCTTCTCGGAGTTCGGTATAGTTCTTTGTATCCTTACTCTTTTGAGATATTATTTTATTCAATAATTAGTTTTATCTTTATTTATTTCTTTTAGTAATTCTTTTCTATTTAGTTTATTTATTCTGTTAAGTAAGTGCTCGTAGAAGTCTTGTTGTGGGATTCGTGATTGTTGGAGTACACAAGTACGAGAGAGTGCCTTCGTCGAGATGACGTCGTGTGAAATCTGTGCTTGTTTATTCTTAGATAGGACTGCTCCGTTGATCAAGAGTAGTTCCTCTAGGCGGGTTGTAAGCGTGGCGCTTAGATCTTGGCCTATGCACGTTTGGCACCCAGCCCCACGGAGGATGGTAGCCGCGAGTGTATGTGACAGCTGCACCGGTCTCTGTAATCCACCACGTCCGGGTTGGACTCAACAGGGTCTTAATTATAGCATACGATTCCCTAGGTTTGAACTAGCATCATCGGTTGACCTAGCACGTGTGTGCCCCGAAACGACATGACTTGTATGTGTGTGATCTTAACTAGAGTAGATAACCTTTGTAGATTAGACTACTAGAAAGAGTAAATACTAGGTAAACATACAGGTAGTCTTAGCTCTATCTCGTTGCTCTCCCAAATGTATACTACAGTTTTCTTTTATTACCTTGGATTTGAGGATGTGTGTGCCACCCATATATATCATGCCTATCTTACCCCGTCTCAAGTATAGTTTGATACATTATCCTTTCTCCAAATTATCCAGTGCATTGCTACTGTTCAGCTCCCTTTTGCTCTACTTCCCTACGGAAATATAAATACGATAACCCTGGAATACTCCAAGGTGAAATGCTACAATGGTGATCCGTGCGCTTGCGGAATTAATGAATTTAATTTTATCGCATAAGAACCGCCAACAAGCATTTCTGGCGCCGTTGCCGGGGAAGTAGCAGCTAGGAAACTGAATAAATGCATTGAAGTTTGTGAGAACAATAATTATCACTTACTTTTGCGGGCTTACCCTTGTCCTGTCTTTCTTTGTTGTGGAAATTTGAAACAGGACAGTGCATGACTGGTTTCGACCTACCAGAAAACTTCCACCCAGATCCGGAACAGTTCTTGAGAAGGGTGAGGGCCAGGCTTACCCCTCCTCCCACCCACGCTCGATCGAAAGTTCTGGCGCTTGAAGGATCCCTTCCGACGACCGTCGAGCACCCTCCATCTTCATCAACGAACAACAACATGGGTGATCCAGTCGAGAAGACGATCAACGATTTCTCCGCACCAACTACGGAGAACATCCGCATGGGACCTAACCCGCGCATTACCAACAAGGACTACGAGCTCAAGCCAGCCTTGATCAACATGATCTTGGCTAGTCCTTTCTGTGGGAAGCCGTCGGAGGATGCGAACGCTCACCTCCAGAGGTTTCTGATGACGTGCAACACCTTCGCCATGAAAGATGCACCTCAGGACGCCATCCGACTGCAGCTCTTCCCATTCTCTCTGTTGGGGAAGGCTCTCCAGTGGTTCTACGCGAACCAAGAGTCCCTCGACACGGACGGCATGCTCTAATGCCTTCCTCGCCAAGTTCTTCCCGCCGGGTAAGACGACTGCCCTGCGGAACAAGATATCGGGCTTCCAACAGGTCGCAGAAGAGTCGACCGCGGAAGCCTGGGACAGGATGCAGGAGTACGTTCTCGCATGCCCACACCATGGCATGGAGGAATGGCTCCTCATACAGAGTTTCTATCACGGTTTGAGGCCGTCCGCTCGAGAGCACCTCGACGCCGCAGCAGGCGGCTCTTTCTTCTCTCTTAGCGTGAAGAATGCTAAGAAGTTGATTGAGAAGGTGGCGGCCAACCAGACTCATGGTGAACGCCAAGCAGCGAGCACCAAGACCCGTGGAGTGCACCAAGTGGAGACGATGGACATGCTTGCCATCAAGCTCGATCAGCTACTCCGCAAGGTGGAATCTCCACAGGACCTGCAAGCTGCGGACTCCCGCATGACTTGAAGAGTGCGGCAACACAGGGCATATGGGAAGCAATTGCCCGAATGCGAGAGAGGAATGCAATTTCCTCAACAATGGCAATAGGTACCACTCCCAGAACAACTACGGCTGGAATTCCAGGCCCGATCTCTCCTTCAACAAAAATCAGGGAGGTAACAATGGTAATCTTTCCCGCTTTGAGCCCTCTATCAAGGATCTAGTTCTCGGCCAGGTCAAGATTAATGATAGCATCAGTAAGAAGTTTCTTACTACCGACAAGGCTTTAGAGAGCATAGATGCCAAGCTAGAGTCGTTCAGCACTGCTCTGCAGAATGTTGGCGGTCTTTATTGAATAACTTTTACCGCCGATCTATCAATATAAAAGGGCATATAAAACACATAGAATAGGAATATTTATGAACTAATGCCTTTCCACAAGTTTTGGTGATATTTGACTGCAGGAACAATATATGGAGGAAAATCACCACAAACTGCAAACAAAGAGGGACTTGGTCATTGAAGATAAATTATTCAAATAATAAATTTGACCTTACCATGTCAAAGCCCCTCGTCAAGATAGTCAATTTGGGCTTTGGTTCACCCAATTTGGAGTTTGGGAGCAGAAGTTATGCCACGACGAAGAATTCAGGAAATGCAGAAATTTCCTGGCCGGCCGGCCACCCCCCTAGGCCGGCCGGCCTACCTCTGTATCCAAATGGTCCGAGCTTCCTCCAGTGGGCTACATACACTCCAGAACACCAAGCCCAAGTGCCCTCCATGGTGGATGAACAACCGACTTCGCGCAGGTGGGCTTTTGGGCCTAAACTTGACAGTTACTCCACCATAACCGCCCCCCAACATCGACCGACTTCGGAACCGCCACCACGGAGCAATCCTAAGCGTCCATGGCGAAGGCGGTGGCCATCCGAGACAATCAATGGCCGGCCGGCCGCTAGGCCGCCGGCCTGCCTCAGCGCCGAATTTCGCTCCGCCGACTCTCACTTGCTCTATTTAAATCCCCCCTCCTCATTTGGGGCTATAAATAGAGGAGAACTCCCACGGTCCAATACACACAAGAAGAAGAAGTGAGTAGTTCCATTCCAAAGGCGAAGCGCTGCCTCCGTAGTGCTTAGAAAAATAGGGAGAGAGTGAGAGTAGTGCGGGGAAGCGCCGGGTTTGTCGGCGCTCCCCTCTAGCTTGTACCTCGACGGAGTCTTGCCTTTTTAAGTAAGTCTTCGTGATTCTTTTATGGTATTTAAGTTTCCTTTTTGAGTAAGTTATTCCTTTACTTGCTTACGGATCATTGCTCTGTTTAGAGTACCTTAGTCTTTGTTGGATCCGAGATTAAGGTAGTAATCGATAGTGTAGACGTGGTGTCTAGACTAGAGGTTACCTTTGTTGCCGCGTGCCCCACGGATAGTAGAGGTAGGTGGTAGGTGGTGACAGCCCTATCCGCCCTCGGTAGCCCTCCACGTTCGGGTACGTCGTAGAGCTGTAGACCGGAGTCGCCTGGCAGACCAGGGGTAAGCCGGTGCCCGAAGTAAGGAAGTAAAAGCGAAACTTATCTTGCTCGATCTAGGAGCTTTATCCATAGGAATCCTCTCTACCAAGCCTATCATATACTTCTTGTTGTCCTTGGACGAGCCTGTTAGAAGATAAACACACACGTTCCCTGTGGATTTTCGATACCTTGGAATACTCCTGGGTGAAGTGCTACATCGGTATTCTCCGTGCGCTTGCGGATTTATCTGTAATCGTTAAGAAATACCAACAAGCATTTCTGGCGCAATTGTGTTCCTGCCTCCTAATTGAAGGCATGACACAAGAAACTCTAAAATGGAAATTGTTTCCCTTCTCTCTTCAAGAGAGGGCGAAACAATGGTACGATCGGACGATTGGGAGCGTGAACGGTGATTGGCAAGAACTACGAGATAAATTTTGTCTTGCATTCTTCCCTCTGCACCGTGTCGCCGCTCTTCGAAGGGAAATTTTCACTTTCTCGCAGAATCAGAAGGAATCTATAGGTGCAGCCTGGATTAGATTTTCTTTGTTAACTCAATCAGGCCCAGACTTGTCCATCCCAAATCATGTGTTGCTACAGCATTTTTGTTTGGGATTAAACAAGGAATCTGCCCTATATCTTGACATTTCTGCTGGAGGTTCTTTCACGCATAAAACTCCGACAGAAGGAAAGCAACTCTTAGATCGCATCCTAGATAGCACTTCCTATGTCACCGATGCTGCTGAACCCCACACAGAGGAAGTCAAGTCCAGCCAAGAGAAACTCTCAACATCCAAATCTAACCCTTCATCTTCCACAATCAAAGATTCACTTGTTGAGCCATCTCCCGAACCAAGAACAGTGATGGAGGAGGAAGAAATTCAACCTCTTGAGTTCTCATCTAAATTCGAGGAAGATCTTTTTGAAGACTACGGGAATACCTCGAATTATCACTGCCAAAAGAAACCACCATTTTCAACTTCTCTTCCTGATCCTCTTGAAGAGGCCTTTCTCCTAAAAACGGTTAAGGAGTTAAGCTCAATCATGAGCAACGAATGGTCAAGGGAGGGCGAGCTTTCTTCAGAAGTCATTCGAATCAACTCTCCGTCCTCAACCATTCAATGTTGTATTAGAGGAGTCATGGTGGATGTTCTTTACAATCCCACTGTCGGTGCTAACATAGTCTCTGATTCTTTCGCTTTTGACATCTTGGGCGATGTACCTTTAGCACCAACTAATAAATCCTTCAAGAGCCCCTCAGGACCCATTCTAGGAGGATATGGGATTTTGCAAAACGTGACCGTAAGGCACGAAAATGTCGAGGTCCTCCTAGATTTTCATGTTTTCGAAGTCCAAGATTTTGATATTCTGATCGGGCATCCCATAGAGATGTTACTCGTGGATGCCCCGACACTAGGGAACCTCGACATAAAACTTGGGGTAGACACATTTTCTGTTCGATCTCTCGATCGCAGAATTCCAAGTCTGAAAGTCTCCCCAAGGATGAGCCAATCGAGGAAGTGATGTCTGTTTTTCCTTTCGAGCCTCCCGAATCAATCCTCGACAAAGATGCTGAACAATTCATTCAAGAAGAGGATGATTTAGGAGAGACCATCGAGTTACCTGAATCCGAATCAGCACCACGACCGCCGATTGAGCTAAAACCCCTTCCTTCGGGCCTTCGCTATGCTTTTCTACACGGTGATAAGGAAGCTCCTGTCATCATAAGTGACAAGCTTTCCAAGGAAGAAAGCGCTAAACTCTTAGCCGTTCTAGAAAAGCATCGCTCAGCTCTAGGCTACTCACTCCAAGATCTCAAAGGGATTAGCCCCGCTCTCTGCACCCATCGCATTCCTATCGATTTTGATAGTGCACCCTCTAGGGAGCCTCAAAGGAGGCTAAATAATGCGATGAGAGAAGTTGTTAAGAAAGAGGTCTTAAAGCTTCTGCACGCTGGGATAATTTATCCCGTACCACATAGTGAGTGGGTCAGCCCTGTCCAAGTTGTGCCTAAGAAGGGAGGTATGACGGTCGTTAAGAGCAATAAAAATGAGTTGATCCCACAACGAACCGTCACAGGGTGGAGGATGTGCATCGACTACCGAAAGCTTAACAAGGCGACAAAGAAAGATCATTTCCCGCTGCCCTTCATTGATGAAATGTTGGAACGGCTGGCGAAACACTCTTACTTTTGTTTCCTTGATGGGTATTCTGGTTACCATCAAATCCCCATCCATCCTGATGATCAAAGCAAGACCACCTTCACATGTCCTTATGGAACCTTTGCCTACCGAAGAATGTCCTTCGGTTTGTGCAATGCACCTGCTTCATTCCAAAGGTGTATGATGTCCATCTTCTCCGACATGATCGAGGAAATCATGGAAGTTTTCATGGACGATTTTTCTGTCTATGGAAAGACCTTTGATCATTGTCTTGAAAACTTAGACAAGGTCTTGCAAGATGTCAAGAGAAGGACCTGGTACTTAATTGGGAAAAGTGCCACTTTATGGTCCGAGAAGGGATAGTCCTAGGACACTTAGTATCCGAAAGAGGGATAGAGGTGGATAGAGCAAAAATAGAAGTTATAGAACAGCTCCCACCTCTGATTAATGTGAAAGGAGTCCGTAGCTTCCTAGGCCACGCGGGGTTCTATCGGCGATTTATAAAAGATTTCTCGACGATCGCTAGACCCCTCACAAACCTTTTAGCTAAGGATGCGCCTTTCATTTTTAGTGATGAGTGTTTAAATGCTTTTAATATCCTTAAGAAAGCACTCATCTCAGCCCCAATCATACAACCCCCTGATTGGACGCTGCCCTTTGAGATAATGTGTGATGCTAGTAACTATGCTGTAGGTGCCGTTCTCGGCCAAACTAAAGATAAAAAGCACCACGCAATCTCTTATGCTAGTAAAACTTGACAGGAGCTGAACTTAACTATGCAACAACTGAAAAAGAACTCCTAGCTGTTGTTTTTGCTATCAATAAGTTTAGATCTTACTTAGTAGGAGCCAAGGTTGTTATTTATACCGATCATGCTGCTTTGAAATACCTGCTCTCTAAGAAAGATGCTAAACCCCGTCTGATAAGATGGATCCTTCTACTCCAAGAGTTTGATCTTGAAATTAAAGATAAAAAGGAGTAGAAAATTCCGTAGCGGATCATTTGTCGCGTTTGCAAGTAACTAACATGCAGGAACTACCGATAAATGACTTCCTACGGGACGACATGTTGCTCAAGGTGACAGACTCCAACCCCTGGTATGCAGATATTGTGAATTTTATGGTTGCAGGTTATGTGCCACCGGGGGAGAACAAAAGGAAGCTCATTCAGGAGAGTCGTCGTCACCTATGGGATGAGCCTTACCTTTACAGAGTCTGTGCTGACGGGTTACTGAGAAGATGTGTGCCGACAGTTGAAGGTACCAAGATTATTGAGAAATGCCATGCAGGTCCATATGGAGGGCATTATGGTGCATACCGCACACATGCCAAGATATGGCAGAGTGGATTCTTCTGGCCGACAATGTATGAAGACACCAAAGAATTCATTCGAAGATGCTCAAGGTGCCAAAGAGTTGGAGGCATCACTTCTTGTGACGCAATGCCCTTGACATACAATCTTCAAGTGGAATTATTTGATGTTTGGGGCATCGACTTCATGGGACCATTCCCCAAGTCCTATGATTGTAAGTACATCTTGGTTGCCGTCGACTATGTGTCTAAGTGGGTAGAAGCAATGCCATGCCGAGCTGCAGATGCCAAACATGCACGCAGGATGTTCCACGAGATCATCTTTCCTCGTTTTGGAACACCTAGAATGGTTATAAGTGACGGCGGGTCTCATTTTATTGATAAGACCTTCCGAAAATTCTTAAGGGAGCTTGGAGCAGAACACAACATTGCAACTCCATACCATCCCCGGACTAGTGGACAAGCGGAAACTTCAAATAAGCAAATAAAGAATATCTTGCAGAAGACCGTGGATGAAATGGGGAAGGGATGGAAACTAAAACTACCCGACGCACTTTGGGCGTATAGGACTGCGTACAAAACACCCATCGGCATGTCACCCTACCAACTCGTCTATGGAAAACATGTCACTTACCTGTCGAGTTGGAACATAGGGCACACTGGGCCATTCGGAAATGGAACATGGATTCCAAGATGGCAGGAGAACACCGAAAAATGCAACTCTCTGAGCTGGAGGAATGGAGAGAAAAAGCCTATCATAGTGCCAGAATCTATAAGGAAAGAACTAAGAGATGGCACGATAAAAGGATCATTGAAAAAGAGTTCAAACCGGGGGATAAGGTGCTACTCTTCAATTCCAGAGTCAAGCTTTTCGGACATGGAAAACTTCGGAGTAAATGGGATGGACCATTCACCGTCATTGAAACTTCATCGCACGGAGCAATCACACTCCAAGACGATGGAGGTAACATTTTTAAGGTAAATGGCCAACGTTTAAAAGTTTTCCTAGAACCATATAAAAATCTAGATGAGGAGGTAGATGTGATAGAATTAATTGATTTTAATCTTTCATAGCCCCTTGTCATGATTTTTCAATGCTCCTGCTAAAATAAAAAAAAATTAATAAAAAAAAATCTTTTGTTTGATTGAATAAAATCTGCAGCTCACCGGTCGTTACCCCGGTCGAGTCTCTTTTGTTTCCACCTTGTTGTTTGTTTTGAATAAAATGCAGGTACAAAAATAAGTGTGGGGGGAGGTCCTTCGAGATTCTCATCTCACAAACAAATGGGACTCCTCACCAACACAATGTGCAACACTTCACGGAACGTCAGTCTCTGCGTCATCAACTGGTTTGCGCATCTCATCTCTCAACCTCCCCTATTTGTGAGTTAAAACTGAACAAAGTTGAAAATAATTGCTAAAAGTTTAACTCATGAGTAAAATAAACCTTAATTCTTTCCATTGGTTGGCTTGCATACTCTTTATTCCTAGCCTATACACCTCGTTGCTTGTGAACACATTTAATTTAGGAAAACATGTTTATCTAAGTAATTGATGAGTGTGATATGGTTAGATGAAAGAAATCTTTCCTTCAACTGTTTTAAGAACTCGGGAAATTTTATCTCAAAAAATATATATATATATATATAAAAATATATATATAGCAATGCTCCTCAATGATTCAAGTATCCTACCAGAGCCATATGTCGAACATAATGCAAAACTCTACACATATGCTACTTGCTACTACTTTGAGCTTTGTCAAATTGTTGTGACCCTAGTAAGAATACCTTTCATATTGTTTTGATCAAGAATCACGTACACACAGCACCTACATATGCTATATTCCTACACTCGGAGTTAGCAACATCATCTTTATCATTCCATAAAAATAAATACTCCATTATGTGGTTGTTGATCTCTCTCAAATATCTCTTTTGCAAAAGAGACATGGCTATGCGAAAAAAAAAACGGCAAGAAAGCCGAGCCTGATTCAAAAAAAAAAAAAAGGGATAGCCATGTTCTCAAGTTCAACCAAAAGAGAGATCATTTCAACAAGGAGTTTCCATCACATATCCACACACATGCACATTCTTGATCATGATGATATGATTTGTTTTCTTCATGGATCCGATTTTTGACTTTGCAACATAAGTAGTACAAGTTTGCTCCTTGTTCATCCCTACCTGAGCTCCACATCATTCAATTTAGATATAGGATGAAAAGAGGCAAATTCAATGCCTTTGTGAGGATTCATACACCTTGAGTGATTCGAGAGAAAAATCATTATATCAAAAACCCGAGTTACTCAACAGAAGAAGTGAAAGTGACTTGAATCATGACCGTTCCACTCATCAATCACCCAAGATGACATGTTAGACACCATAAAGTTCACAGCTGCAGGCATGGCATGGAATGACTTGTATGCTCGCATCATGCCAAGGGAAGGTGTTGTTCCACACTGGTTCTTAACCTTTGTTCGGGACGAACAAAGAGCTAAGTGTGGGGGGTTTGTTGGCGGTCTTTATTGAATAACTTTTACCGCCGATCTATCAATATAAAAGGGCATATAAAACACATAGAATAGGAATATTTTATGAACTAATGCCTTTCCACAAGTTTTGGTGATATTTGACTGCAGGAACAATATATGGAGGAAAATCACCACAAACTGCAAACAAAGAGGGACTTGGTCATTGAAGATAAATTATTCAAATAATAAATTTGACCTTACCATGTCAAAGCCCTCGTCAAGATAGTCAATTTGGGCTTTTGGTTCACCCAATTTGGAGTTTGAGAGCAGAAGTTATGCCACGACGAAGAATTCAGGAAATGCAGAAATTTCCTGGCCGGCCGGCCACCCCCCTAGGCCGGCCGGCCTACCTCTGTATCCAAATGGTCCGAGCTTCCTCCAGTGGGCTACATACACTCCAGAACACCAAGCCCAAGTGCCCTCCATGGTGGATGAACAACCGACTTCGCGCAGGTGGGCTTTTGGGCCTAAACTTGACAGTTACTCCACCATAACCGCCCCCAAACATCGACCGACTTCGGAACCGCCACCACGGAGCAATCCTAAGCGTCCATGGCGAAGGCGGTGGCCATCCGAGACAATCAATGGCCGGCCGGCCGCTAGGCCGGCCGGCCTGCCTCAGCGCCGAATTTCGCTCCGCCGACTCTCACTTGCTCTATTTAATCCCCCCTCCTCATTTGGGGCTATAAATAGAGGAGAACTCCCACGGTCCAATACACACAAGAAGAAGAAGTGAGTAGTTCCATTCCAAAGGCGAAGCGCTGCCTCCGTAGTGCTTAGAAAAATAGGGAGAGAGTGAGAGTAGTGCGGGGAAGCGCCGGGTTTGTCGGCGCTCCCCTCTAGCTTGTACCTCGACGGAGTCTTGCCTTTTTAAGTAAGTCTTCGTGATTCTTTTATGGTATTTAAGTTTCCTTTTTGAGTAAGTTATTTCCTTTACTTGCTTACGGGATCATTGCTCTGTTTAGAGTACCTTAGTCTTTGTTGGATCCGAGATTAAGGTAGTAATCGATAGTGTAGACGTGGTGTCTAGACTAGAGGTTACCTTTGTTTGCCGCGTGCCCCACGGATAGTAGAGGTAGGTGGTAGGTGGTGACAGCCCTATCCGCCCTCGGTAGCCCTCCACGTTCGGGTACGTCGTAGAGCTGTAGACCGGAGTCGCCTGGCAGACCAGGGGTAAGCCGGTGCCCGAAGTAAGGAAGTAAAAGCGAAACTTATCTTGCTCGATCTAGGAGCTTTATCCATAGGAATCCTCTCTACCCAAGCCTATCATATACTTCTTGTTGTCCTTGGACGAGCCTGTTAGAAGATAAACACACACGTTCCCTGTGGATTTTCGATACCTTGGAATACTCCTGGGTGAAGTGCTACATCGGTATTCTCCGTGCGCTTGCGGATTTATCTGTAATCGTTAAGAAATACCAACACAGAATCAGCTAAGCCATAACAAAATGCTAGAAACACAAATTGCGCAAATAGCTTCAGCTGTGCAGTCTCCTCGTGCGGGTAAACTTCCTGGGCAACCAGAAGTTAGCCCCAAGGAGAGCGTAAATGCAATAACCATCAGGTGTGAAGAGAGCGACGTGGAGACCGCGCTTCCCAAGGATGTGATCCGAAAAGACCCTGGATGGCCAACCATTCCGTGTTTGGTCAATGACCGGTGTTTTGCTCGGGCACTCTGTGACTTGGGGGCGAGCGTGAGCATCATGCCAAAAGCGATGTACGATGGGTTAAACCACCCATTGTCCCCAACGATCATGAAGCTCCAGCTTGCAGACGGGTCACTACGCCTGCCCTTGGGGATTGTCGAAGAAGTCCCCGTACAGATCAGAAATCTCTTCGTCCCCGTCGATTTCGTTGTGCTCGACATGGAAGTGGATGTCAAGACCCCTCTCATCCTCGGGAGACCGTTCTTGAGCACCACCAACGCCAACATCGACGTGGGGGCAGGAGAGATCCACTTGGACTTCAACGGCAGGGAAGAAACGTTCAGCTTCAAACCTAAGGTTGAACAATGCAAGCAAGTGAGGGTCATATATGGAAAGGACCCAAGGGAAGTGGAGAAGATCGAGATTACTCCACCCATGCCACAGCCAGACAAGCTCATTGCATATATGAGAAACTATCTGGCAAGAGAGAATGCAAGAAGGCCAGCAAATTATTGGAGGACTCCAAGGAGGATGCCTCAGCCGCCAAACATACCTCAAGCCCCTCTTGTTCCTCCACCACAAGAAGGAGTAGGCGAGTCACAATCGCCTAAGAAGAGGAGAGCGAGGCGCTCAAGAAAGAAGAAGGCAGCTACGGTATCGACCGATGAGAGTAAAACAAAGGCGCCTAATAAAGAAAAGGTCGCCGCCACAAGTACAAAGAAGACAACTAAAGTGTGGCGGAAGAAAGACGGAACCTCAGCCCCGTCAAATTCTCCAGCGAACGAGGTCCAAACAAATTGAAGACATGGAGAACGTCTAGCTCAAAGACGTAAAAATGAGAGCCCTCCGATTGGGGAGGCCATCCCAATCGTTATCCTAGCTAGGCCTAGCACTTGTTTTTCTTTTTTTCATAAACCATAAAAACAAAATAAAAAAAATTTAGGAATTCCCGGCAATGCCCATTAGGGGCTAGCCACTTGTATCATCCTCACTCTTTTTTGCAGGTCAAGAAGGAGAAGGAAGAGCCTGAATCAAGCTTAAGTCTTGCAAAGACTCAAGCTTGGGGAGGGCCCCCAGGTGAGACGGAGTTCAACACTAGCTCGAGTCTTGCAAAGACTCAAGCTTGGGGAGGACCCCCAGGTAAGTATTTCTAACTTTCTTAATAAATAAATAAACTCCCTGTTTCGAATAAATGCTAGAATCTTGGTGTTATGCTACGCTTAAGGGAAATGATGATCGAGTTACAAATTAGCTTCCCATGTGTCGCATAGATGCAACTTCTACTCCTGACATATGTGTTATTTTTATTTGAGCATGATCACATCATGAGTATTGCTTATTTCCGTGGGTTGCATTTGTTACACCAATCCTGAGCATTGTGGATTGTGATATGGCATGATTAGGACTTGTGGCAATCTCTTAGTATGGTTTCATCCAGAGATATTTTTCTTGAATTGCTGCAAGTACCTAAAACCCTTCTGTTTTGGCACACTTCTCTTAGTGTGAGGATTTATTTACCTACCAGAGCCATATCATAATATTCGAAACAGCCCCACTCATAGCCATTTGCTTATGTATTGAGTTTTGTTAAGGTTTGATGTACTCTTGAAACTAAGCACTCCTAATTTTGGTCATAATTCCTTCGCGTGTGTTTTCGAAAATTTCTTTCCACCAAATAAAAAGGGGAATGTTTGGATAAATCAACCAAACATTTTTCAGAGTTTGCAAAACTTTTGGTCCATCCAAAAAGCTCAAGAATATTTCAAAATGTTTCCTTTGAACCATGCAAAAAAAAATTATGGCCCTTTGCACCATGGAGTAGTCAAAAAAAAAAAACTCCATGGTCGAATGACAAAGTCAATGGCTATATGGTTCTTATCATAAACATCTTGAGCAAAATAAAGGACCAATGTTTTCAAAACCCCCTTCCACAAGTGTGAGTCCATTTTCTCCCCCTCCATCACATCATCTCTTATGACCAAAATAAATGGAGTTGCTATGTTGATTGAGACTCATTCTTTAGCTTTACAATATATGCATGGCACTTGTGCGTTCCATACCAAGCTCCACATACAAAGCCTCATTTGGTAGAAGGTAGGATGAGTGAAGCTTGTAGGAATAAGACTCACATCAGGGTTGTAAGAGAAGTGCCATCCAAAACGAAGGAGAATTTTTGCACCTTACCTTGCAGCACATAAAAACTCTGGATGCATACCTGCTCGAATTGTTCACTTGTCCAAAAGTGTCGTTCTAATCTTCAATGCTGCATGACAAGGTGTAACTTATAAGCCCCACGATTTTTGCAACACTCATGAATATTTCGTGCCCTCGTAAACTTACCACTGTTTAGGGAGTATGTTGTTGCATCTTTATTACCCATGGGGCGCTTCTTTGTTACTCCTGATCCGCCGGTACCCTGAGTTGAGTTTGCTCGGGACGAGCAAAGTTTAAGCTTGGGGAGGTTGTTGGCGGTCGTTAAACCACGATTTGACCGCCACCCTACCGGTAAATAAATGTATAACACCAAGATTTTGTGCATAGTAGTTAGGAATAATGCTACTCCACAGGTTTTGGTGAATATTTGGATGCAGGAGTGGATAATGGAGAAAAGTGGGCCCAGCCAGGGAATTTCCCTGGCCGGCCGGCCCCACCTTAGGCCGACCGGCCCCACCTGGTGGCGGCAGGCCCCTAACCTCCTCCAGTGGGCTGGAAACTAATCCACAACGCATAATTCAAGTCCAGCCCAGCAGAATTGCACCGCCATTCTAGAAGGTGGGCTATTTGGGCCTTAACTTGGCCCTCACTTCAATTCTGCCGACCCCAGCGAGGAGCCGACCTTCGGACCGCCATCAGGAGACGATCTGGAGCGTCGAGGCAGAAGACGGTGGCCAACCGACAGAAGGGACGGCCGGCCGGCCACCCCCCTAGGCCGGCCGGCCGGCTTTGGCGGCGCCGCCTCTCCAAAGTCGGCAGCAGTGCTTCCACCGCCTTGGAGACCTATAAAATGGACCCTCCGGCCTCAGAAGCAACTCGCACCATCACACTTCATCCAAGTGTTCATTAGTTTAGTAGTAGCTTTGGGAGTTAGAGTAGAGTAAAGTAGAGTGAGAGCTCTCTCGGGCTTCCGGAGTCTTCTCGGAGTTCGGAATAGTTCTTTGTATCCTTACTCTTTTGAGATATTATTTTATTCAATAATTAGTTTTATCTTTATTTATTTCTTTTAGTAATTCTTTTCTATTTAGTTTATTTATTCTGTTAAGTAAGTGCTCGTAGAAGTCTTGTTGTGGGATTCGTGATTGTTGGAGTACGCAAGTACGAGAGAGTGCCTTCGTCGAGATGACGTCGTGTGAAATCTGTGCTTGTTTATTCTTAGATAGGACTGCTCCGTTGATCAAGAGTAGTTCCTCTAGTCGGGTTGTAAGCGTGGCGCTTAGATCTTGGCCTATGCACGTTTGGCACCCAGCCCCACGGAGGATGGTAGCCGCGAGTGTATGTGACAGCTGCACCGGTCTCTGTAATCCACCACGTCCGGGTTGGACTCAGCAGGGTCTTAATTATAGCATACGATTCCCTAGGTTTGAACTAGCATCATCGGTTGACCTAGCACGTGTGTGCCCCGAAACGACATGACTTGTATGTGTATGATCTTAACTAGAGTAGATAACCTTTGTAGATTAGACTACTAGAAAGAGTAAATACTAGGTAAACATACAGGTAGTCTTAGCTCTATCTCGTTGCTCTCCCAAATGTATACTACAGTTTTTCTTTTATTACCTTGGATTTGAGGATGTGTGTGCCACCCATATATATCATGCCTATCTTACCCCGTCTCAAGTATAGTTTGATACATTATCCTTTCTCCAAATTATCCAGTGCATTGCTACTGTTCAGCTCCCTTTTGCTCTACTTCCCTGCAGAAATATAAATACGATAACCCTGGAATACTCCAAGGTGAAATGCTACAATGGTGATCCGTGCGCTTGCGGAATTAATGAATTTAATTTTATCGCATAAGAACCGCCAACAGGCCCCCTGCCCCCTGTTTTGGCAGGTGGGTCCCCCAGTGTCTCCTGAATATTCTCCCGTGATGCTTCTGTAAATTTGGAAATGTTTTCTCGGGATTTTAGGCTTTTTCTATGTGGCAATTCTTGATTTTCTGGATATTGAATATTCTTGCCACTTCTTTCCATCTTTAAGGTATTTTTGTGTTCTTCTCACCCAGTTACCCGGGCAGCTTACCCGGTTACCCGGGCATCCTACCCGGTTACCCGGTTTGCCTTCCCTTGGACTCGTCCATCTTCTGGTTCTAGAATTTGTCAGCAATTTGCCCTGTTTTGATATAATTCACCTGCAAGTACAATTTCACCAACACTTGTGGAAATGGTTAGTAATAAGCCCTATCCCTATGGTTGGTGTTGACATTTTGGTTATTTATGCAGGAAGTTGACGGGTAATTTTAGCACTTAAGAGCCGTCAACACTAGGCTCTCAACCGAACATGCCAGGGGCTCAGCCGAACATAATCCCCGCTTCACATCAGTTCATAGCAGTCTACGGCCAAAGGTGCAGAATGCGGGGACAACAAAAACCAGCCCAAATCTGAGGCACACAGTAGGGTACTCTGCGTTTTCCCCGCCCACAACCGAAGCTGTTGTGCCCGGTGAACAAGGGGGAGCGCAGACGTAACTACTTTGAAATACTCCGCTTATTCCCCACCCACAACCGAAGCTGTTGTGCCCGGCGAAAAAGGGGGGAGCGCGGACGTACCTACTTTGAAATACTCCGCGTATTCCCCGCCCACAACCGAAGCTGTTGTGCCCGGCGAACAAGGGGGGAGCGCGGACGTACCTACTTGGAAATACTTCGCGTATTCCCCGCCCACAACCGAAGCTGTTGTGCCCGGCGAACAAGGGGGGAACGCGGACGTATTCACTATCTAATACTTCGCGTATTCCCCGCCCACAACTGAAGCTGTTGTGCCCGGCAAACAAGGGGGGAGCGCGGACGTATTCACTTTCTAACACTTCGCGTGTTCCCCGCCCACAACCGAAGCTGTTGTGACCGGCGAACAAGGGGGGAGCGCGGACGTTCTACTATTACAGAAGTCAGAGAATTGACGGTTGCGAGTTATTCTACCTTGATATCCCCAGAATCAAGTCCTCGAGCAGGACATTTACCCTGGAGATAAGGGGCTACTGGGGTCATACACTCGCAGAAATACAGCAGCTTAATAAGCAAAATTCAGCAAAGTATCAACATTACACCGAAGATAGGAAGATCTACTTCGGGTCATCATCATCATCTCCCCCAGCAGTTTTCTCAGGTTCCTCGTCCAAAGATGAGGACTGGGTAACAAAGCCAATTGCCCGAAGGAAGTTCAACGCCAGTTCTTCACAGCTTTTGGCCAGGTCCTCTGAGCTTATGGTCGAAGCAGGGTTGAAGCCCTCCCGAACTTGCTCCAGCTGAGGATCTGGGAAGAAGATGCGCGCAGCGCCAAAGGCAGCAGAAACTCCAGTAAGGGCAGAAGTGGCAGCTTGGTCCTCCCAGCGCTCATTCTCCTGACGAAGCTTGGCTTGTTCTCGCTTAAGAGAACCAGTGTTCTTCCGATGCTTGGCAATACACTTGCATTTATCCGCCAAGTCCGCCTCCAGTTTCTCTTTATCCTGCTGGAGGAGAGATATGGTGGTGTCCTTCTAGCGGATTCCTTCTGGACATGGTCCAACTTCTTCTTCCGGGAAGCAGCCAGGGCTTTCTTTATCGCCAAAGCATCCTGCGACTCTGCCAGGCTTGCCCGGAGATCTGAAAGAATCAAGGATAGACACCTATCAGTAAAGAGACACAAATCTGAGTAGAATGGGCAGAGTTACAGGACTGCTGAGTACCTTCCACAGTTTTGGACAGCCTTTCTCTCTCCTGACTAAGCTCGGCGACCTGGGCTTGAAGAGTTTCGGCGGAGCCACGTTCGCCCCGAAGGGCGGACAGGTCCCCTTCGACCCGAGAAAGCTTCTCCTGCAGCTCCGTGTTCTCCCTCTTTGCCGAGGCTACCTTGCCTTCATGAAGCTCCCAGAATTTCTTCACGCTCTGGGAAACTTCGGCATGCATAGCCGCCATCACAGAGGAAACCTTGTCCTGAGATGAAGCCATGGCCGAAGTCACCAGCTCTACAAACTCAGCCGACGGACGCTCTGTCGAAGGACGAGCTTCGGCGACAGGGTTGGAGCAGGGTGCCAACGCGGCACTCCCCGAAGCATCATCACTGTGTAAATAAAAGTACAAGGTTATATCATATAAAGCATGGAGAAATAGAAGTGAAGCGATCAAGCCGCAGTACCTCTGCTTGGTCTTCCGTCTCTTCAGGCGTATCCCCAGTGCGAATCCAAGAGGCTGAGCTGAGGACTTGTTCTCCTAGAGATGATCAGCTCGGTCAGATATCCGGAGACAACGCCGGAGATGTTGGAAGACGACGGAGTTAGGTACCTGAGCCACCGCCTCAAGCGGACGCTTGGGACGAGCCTGCTTCGGCTTCGGAACCGCAGAATCTCCTCCCTTCTGAAAAGAAGGCTGCAAATCAGGAGCATCAACCCCACTGTCATCCACCTTCGGCTGAGGAGTCTCCAAGGGTATGTCCGGATGAACAGGAGATGGCATCCGCTGTTCGGCTGTCTCAGGAGGATCCTGAGGCAGGATGTTTGCCTCGGTCGACTGCCCAGCACCTTCGGCCAATTCAGGTTGGTCCACCGAGAAAACAGTGGCCTCCGGAGGCTGCTGGCCACCTTCGGCGCCGCCACCTGCAGGATCAACAAAGACTTCGGCCTGATCGCCGACTGACCCATCCCGGGACCAGCATTGTTATCTTCTTCGTCAGAGTCATCAACTATGAAGGGCTCCAGGACCTGCAGATCAAAGCCAGATCGGCAGGGAAGGGATTCTACAAAGGAACAGCAGATTCGGCGAAGACAGAGTCAGCTGACCTAAGAAAAAATCAAGGTTCAAACAGACAAATCAAGGAAGAAAGATTACCACGGGAGCAGGGTTATCCAAAGAGTAAGGTAGTGGAAGATCTTCTGGCTTGTCAGGAATAGTGACGGCTCCGAAGATCTCCGTCAGCCGAGTTTTAACTTCTCCTTCAGAGACAGCTGCACCCGAACCAAGTTTGCAGTCAACATCAGTTAGCCGTCACTGAGGAAATTCATAATTTGGCGAGAAGATACCTGGATGAGGGGTGAAGCGCTTGGGATGTTGGAACATCAGCAGATGACGACGTTCCAGTGGTTGAACCTTGCGCCTGATGAATTCTTCAGCGATGAACTCGTACCGAAGACCCTTCGATACCAGAAAGTCAATTCGGTCCAACATCTTCTGCAGCGATGAAGTGACCTTCGGCACAGCGCGATCGACACTATCTTTGACCACCAGCAGCATCCTTCCTTGGATCGGGCTCTTCTCGAGGAGGGTGCCGTAGAACCACTGAGCCTTGTCTCCCTTCCAGGAAGATTTGGTCTTGCCCGCTGGATAGTGCTCCCCACGCTTCTTACGAAGACTGAACCCCACCAGTTGAACCGTTGTGGAGTTCTTCTTGTAGAAACTGGCGACAAAGAAGTACTGCCAGAGATCCAAGTTGGGGGGAATTCCCAGCCAACTCTCGCAGAGGGTGACAAAGATGCTAAGATGCACTATGGTGTTGGGCTTCAGATGGGGCAGCTCCAGATGGTAGTGCAAACAGAATTTCTCCAAGAAATCGGAGGGGGGCAACCCTAAACCTCCGAGGACATAAGAGCGTAAAACAACAACTTTTCCCTCATCAATCAAAGGATGCTCCTTGTATTCTGGGGGTACCTCGTAAGGGAAGGAAAAGATTCCGCGGCGCTCGAGGGCATGGAGCTCGTTGGCTTTGGCCTCCGTCGCGACCCAGTACTTGATCCAATCCGGAAACTCACCGGCCTCCAGCATCTTGGCCGCCGGAGCCTTCTGCACCTCGGAGTCCGAGGCCTCTCCTGTGCCAGCGCTGGCAGAAGCTTGCTCGGAAGACATCTATGGAGGGGCAAAGGAATGGCGGAGGCAGAGAGAGAGAAAGAAGATGAACAGTGCCAAGGGAGCTGAAGCGCAGAAAGGCGAAAGAAAACCTCTTCTGCCGGCAGCTATCTTAAAGACCGGGATGCGCGTCGCCTCGTACTCCGGAATGGGCGGGCCGTATCCCCGGAATATCCTGGACTTGACGTGTGGCGGATCGCTTGCCCCGAGTCAGACGGCGTAATGATGGAAGTCAAAATTGAAAAATACCAATCGTCGTCGGCGTTTCCCGGAAGATTCGCGCGAGACCCGAGGACAGATTTGGGGCGCGCCAATCCCGGGAACCCTAATCTGAAAGTGGCCCGTGCCCGCGCCGAAGGACACCAGCGTCCAAACCAGCAAACGCGCTAGAGAACCATCGCTACGCGACAAAACTTTCGGCCGAACCTGAGTAAACGAAGCCGAAGGTGCTACGTTTGCTCGGGGAAGTTCGGGCAACACAAGAATGAGCGCCGAACATGCCAGAGGACAAATCCGAATTCAGACTTTCGGAAGGAGAAGAAGCCAAAGGCGCGCTGCCGCCTTGGCTTAGTTGATTCGGTTGTTGAAACATCGCCGAACATCACAAAGCACGAGTAAGACACTGAAACACTGTCATTCCTTTAGTTACTGACAAGTTACATTATTTGGAATGAAGGGAGCTATCTTCCGCTAGTCCGAAGGTTACTGAACATTACATGACTCAAAAAAGAGAAAAAGAGACCCCTGATCATCACTATGAGAAAAGGGGGGGAGGGGGGGGGGGTGCAGAAAGAAGAAAATGCCCGACTCGCTCCACATCAACAGAAGCCACCGGCGAGGACTACGCATTGCTGAAAAACTTCAGGGCGCCATCCACAAGCATGTGTCTCACCAACCCAAGGCCGGATTGACTACAGCAGATGACCCCAGAGCATTCAGCAGGAGCGCAGTTCCACGTTGGCAAACTCCCTGTGCGGAGGGCAGAAGGGAGCGCGGGCTGGAGGACAGCGGTGGCAGCCCCATCCACAATGGAACCACGCCACCACTGTACCTCTGTTGCCAGCTGACCCGGGGTCACTGCCCGTGATTGCGAGCATGGTCCCTGGGCCGGGCTGCCGCATCTCCGGCTTCCGCGCAAGCCGAGTCGACGTCGTCCCCTTCCTGAGACGACGTAGAATTGTGGGGACCGCCATCCACGGCGGGACCTAAGAAACCAGAAGATGGCTGACTCGGCGCTACCACCAGCTCATCCTCCTCATCAGAATCGAGAACGACGACAATGTCGCCCTCCACGGGAAGACGGAGATCCCATGGATTCATCTCAAGATAGAGCTGCCGGGCAACTTCTTCGTCCTGGGAAGTATCCGGCGGTGCCTCCAGATCTTCCATCTCCGTCTCCTCCTCTCGCTCGGGCAGATTCGGGAACCCTCCAGGGGGCACACCGTAGAACTCCTCGACAGAGAGTGCTCGGCGGCCCGGATTTGGAATAAGATCCGGCGCCGGCAAGGCTGAAGGAGGAGGAGGAGGCTGGGATGACAATGCTTCTGGGGAGGAAGGAGGCAAGCCAATGCACAACATCTGGGAGCGAGAAACTAGAGTTTTCTTGCCCATGGCTAAGTGCGCGGTGAATGGAGAGATGAAGAAAACACCTGCCAGGGCTGCCCCTATTTATAGGCTGGAGGGTGACCCTTTGGTGCCCTAGGGGACGCCTCGCATCGCTCCAAACAGCGGTACGCACGGGTCAACAGCAACCGGCAGCGGCGGCAGAGGAAGCGTGCGCGTCAGGATCGTGGGAGCGCGCGCGGGACACGACGGGTCAGGCCAGCCGCTTGCCGCATTGAAGACCGCACTGACAGGGAATCTGGAACAGTGGAAAAATATCTGAAGACCGGAAGGACAAATTTCTGGGTGGACCCGGTCATTTTTTAGACCACACCCCGAGCACGGAAAGATTACAAGGCCCGAAGATGGAAGTGGGGACTCTTGCAATATTCCCGGCTCAGAGCATGTTCAGGGGCTGGTGACGGTACCCCAAAATTTGCCCCAGTCCGAAGGTCCGCGAGGCTTTGACCTTCGGCCTGCCGAAGGCCCACGGTCGAAGGTCCGAAGGTTTGCAGACAGAAGGAAACTGCCGAAGGTGTAACCAATAAGGAAAATTAGGCCGAAGGTGATGGAAACTCTATTTCCGACTCCGGCTACGTTACAACTTCGTAGTTCGTATCTACCCCGGGGTGGACTGTACCCCGGAGTATAAATATGTAACCCCCCTCCTTGCTGGGGGAGAAGAACTTTTGGCGCACAGCTAACCCTAGCTTTGCGCACCAGCAATACCACAAATACTGGACGTAGGGTTTTTTATCCTCCGGGAGGCCCGAACCAGTCTAAAATCTTGACTCGCCGTGATTGGTCTCACGCCAACGCTTGCCTCGTTCCCATCGTAAAATATCTATCGTCATTGAGCGACAATAACTTTGAAGATTAAGGAAATCTCCTCGACTGTGAATTAAAGTCGAAACATGGGTTACATATTTTTCTTCATTATAAACTCATGATTAATAGCCGATGATTGTTGTAGCGTGATGGGTGCCTGATGATTTATATGGCCTTCTATTGGAGCTGCCTGGTTTGTGGAGAGTTACGTAGTTGCTAATGGGATAAGGAGGCTGGCCTTTACTCAGTTTTCGTCAAGGCTACATGATCTCTGGACTTGTCTCTCCATCGGCAAGCTCGGAACGTCACAAGACATAAGGAGCGTTTGAGCAAATCTTTGGCATCGGCTGGTATCTCTATCAGCTCGCGCCGAACATCGGATTGCAGCGCGGATCAAGGCGGGGCAGAGCCGATGCATGCATGATTACATTATATGAAGGTTAACGCATCGGCTAGCCACCCTGAAGCCCTTAATCGAAGTCCGCTTGCCACATCCTCATGCTAATCAAGATAATTGCTATGGCTTTCGTACATCAACATGGAGACGGATCGGCTCATCCAGCATGGCTCCTATTATTTGTCACCAGTTTGCCAGTCAAGATTATAAAGCTATCTATCTATGGCACTCGGTATTGTTCAGTGACCTGTTGACTCCCGTCTGACGGGAAGGAGCCCGGCCTCGCAATGACGGCAAGCCTAACTACGATCAAGAGCACGCGACCTTGAGATATCGTAGTCAGCGGCGGCTGGTATGCATGGCGCAGACGGCAAGGCGTCCGACATGATCAGTTGGTGGACGGCTAACCTTCATCGACAACCGGCTCAATGCAACACCAGTGGTCTTTAACAGGCGACGAGGTCATGCAGGTTAGGCCAATATCCTGATGCACTCTGGGAGCCCATACGTCGTGAGTTACCTATTCTCTGTTCTGAATTCTGTTCTGGGTAATCGTGGAGATGCAGTATCAACTTTAAGTCTCGGGGGGCAAAGTCTTGATGCGTTGTTTCATCATATATGAAGATAGTGTTAGATACGCAGGATCATTTAGCTTAAGAGATGAACCACCACAGTAAGGATTAGGGAGTAGAATTACCTTCACCTTGAGCTCCTATTACTTCTGTTCTTGCTTCTGCCCCTGATTCTTTTGCCTAGGGTTAGAGCGTCCTCCTTCCCAGTGTTTACAGCAGCAAATAGATTGGTTTTGTGGGCTGGTTATTGGTCAGGTCATTCAGTACATCTTTAGGTTCATTCCTGCCCTTTTTATAGCTGCTGCACTGTGACACCCCGTGTCACTTAAAATACTAAAACGAATCATCACGTCAAAACTCCAGGGATCAAGTCAAGGTTTGAATATTTAATTGTAATATTCAAATCCAAATCATCAAATAATGTCCAAACGAGGATCCAAACGAAACTTAAAAATATTCCATAGTATTCTTGAAGTAGATCTAATTATAGAATTTTGGACCAAGCTTCAAAAATTTCCATGAAGTATAATTGTTTCAAATAAATTATAAACCATTTAAGCAACATTCAAATTCTAGGAATCTTAATTCATAAAAAAATATTTCGAATTTGGGGAGGTAACAAAACAAAAGATGCTCATCATAATTCCTGTTAGCACCAGGATTTTTCCCCATAAAAATCTGAGTTGGAATATCACGATTTATCCAAGCTGTAGATTTGGCTTGGAGTAAACTGTGATGGTCTAAGTCTTCTGAGGGCCTCTACGTAAAATCTCTCTCTCTCTCTCTCTCTTGTTTCTACACTCTTCCGGCGCCCGTGCCGGCAGGACAGAGGGTAGGTGAAACTCCCCCACGCGTCCATCATCCCTGCCGCCGGCGACCTCCGGTCAAGTCAAGGCGAGTCAAGGCCCAGTTTTCCCCTCATCCTTATCTTCTCCTCTCTAGTCAAGAGCCAAGTCAAGGTCGCAGTCCTCCTCCTTTTCTTCCAAAGAACCAGTGCGCCATTGCCGTCCAGAGCACAAGCTCGGCGCCACGCCATTCCCTCACCTCCCGGTTTCTCCCAAGCAGCAAAACGGGGGCGCCACAACCTCCTCCTCTCCCTCCCCGTGAAGCCGTTCCCCAAGCCGAAGCCTCGTTCCGCCGGAATTTGGAAAAATCCAAAACTATCGATGTGTCGACCGAAGCCGACGCGATCCACGAATCCGTCCACGTCAGTGAGTTTCTCTAGGAATCCAAGCTTCCATGGTGTGCACAACTTCCTCCCAATCACCCCCGTGGATCCTTTTGTGCTCAGGTGCCTTAGTGTGGCCGGAATCCAAGTTTTCCCCCGCCGCCGCCTCAGATCTCCGTCCCCTTCCACGTCGCCGGCGCCGACCAGCCCCTCCCGAGCTCCAACAAGCCCATGCCGAGGACCCCTACGACGCCGTTAAGCTCTCCGGCTAAGAAGTGGACCTTGCCGTCACCTCCTCCGTTCCGCGCCGACGCCGAACGCCGCCCGAAGCCGCCGCCGCTGCTAGCCTTCTCCGGCGAGGTAACCGCCCCGCCGACCCCTTCCGTGGAACCCCCTCTTCGCGTAGTCGCCATAGAGCCCTTTTCCCGCCGCCTCCCGAGCACCCACGGCCCCTTCCCAGCCTTCTCCGACGAGTCGCCGCCGCGGCCGCATCTTCTCCCTCCGCCGCCGCTCGTCGCTGGACCGCCTCGGGTGAGCAGCTCCACGTCAGCCTGTCCCCGATTCACAGTGCCCTTTCCCCGACCCCGATCCCGGCTCCGTTCCGCCCGACCCCGAGGGCAAGGGGTCGAGCAGCCCACTCGCTCTCCGTTCCGTCCGACCCTCAGAACAGGGGTCGGAACGCTAGGTGGAGCAAGTCGTCTCCGTCTCGCCCGACCCAAAAGTTTCCGTCTCGCCCGACCCCACCGCCCTCTCGTCATAGTCCGAGTCGGAGTGAACAGTGAACAGAGTCCTCCGGGTCCACCGACCCGAGTCGAATGAACAGTCCCGAGTCGGATGAACAGTACCTCCGGGTCCATTTGACCCGAGTCAGAGTGAACAGTGTCCCCGCGTCCATTTGAGCCTAGTCGGATGAACAGTGCTTACGGATCCAATTGTCCCGAGTCGGATGAACAAGTCCACATGGCCGAGTCAGAGCAAGCTACGGCACCCAACTCCACCATTTCGATCCCGACTCCACCAGTCAACACCCGACTCTACCATTTCGACCCCGACTCCACCAGTCAACACCCGACTCCACCATTTCGACCCCGACTCCACCTGTCCACACCCGACTCCACCATTTCGACCCCGAATCCACCAGCCCACACCCGACTCCACCATTTCGACCCCGACTCCACCAGTCAACACCCAACTCCACCATTTCGACCCCGACTCCACCATTTCGACACCCGACTCCACCAGTCAACCCCTATGAAAAAGCAAAAGTGGCTAAGTCCCGAAGTGGCTTGCTCTCTGTAGGCCGACGCCGTAGGCCGACTGGGTAGGCCTAGGCCGACCCCAGCCTAAACACCTCAGCATTATAAGCATCGTGCCATCTCCTTATTCATTAACAAAATCCACGTTATTGATATATTAATCCTTGACATTGCATTGCATCCATCAATTAGGAAACGAGGCCGGGACAGTGGAAGTGGAGATAGTGGGCGAGGAGGCCGGTGCTGAGCTGAACGCTGCTGAGTGTGCTAACATTGAACAGCCCCAAGGCAGGCCCCAGTGCACTCCTATGTGTTTACAAGATTTTCTATTTTAGCCTCACATGTATGTATGTCATGATCTGTGCACTAAGTATAGGAATTGATTGGAACCTTAGTTGCACTTAGCACTTCTCTGCTCCTATGGTTTGGGTTCAGTAGAGCCGCCATTAGATTTTGCTACGCTCATTATTTACTTAAACGGTAGAAAATCGGATGGTATGGAGACCTCCCGGTATAGGTTGGTTTGGGAATTTCATCAAGTCGTGGAATTATGATGATGAAAAATTGAGACCAAACGGGGAAGTTCATGAGTAGGTTGAGTTGGCAAGGCTGGCCTGTGTCTGCCATAGCCCCGTTTGTGTCGGTCAAGGACCGTGCCGAGTGTGGCCCCGTTGAGCAAGTTTGAACAGTACCAAGTGCATACCTTTTGAATGGGAACTGGGAAACCGATGTAACTTTAATATGTGTCAATCGAACGGTACCCAGTACATCGGTCGTTGACCCTTCCACTGCTGGAGTGGGCCGGTCTTGTCGGGGAATATGCCGGCAGTATACTTATACGGCCCCTAACGAGACAAGAACTTGATGGTGCAACACAAAACACACGAGGATTTTAGACAGGTTCGGGCCCTCTCTTTGAGAGTAAAAACCTTACGTCCTGTATGTCTTATATTGCTGATATGTTTCGATCTGTGTCAATCTGTTTCGAGGGGGTCCCTGCTCCTCCTTATATATCCGGGGGAACAGGGTTACATGCATGAATCCTAGTCGGTTACAACTCGTAGCCTAGTCGGTTACATGCCTTTTACAGATAGGAAGTTTATCTCTCTGTTTCCATAACGAAACAGAGTACTACTCGGTCGGTCTAGGACTTTCCTTGGGCACCAAGCTGCAATATCTCGGTCGATCAGGTCGCCTCGGTTTCCTTGACGATCTTCTAGTATCTTCTGGTATCCCACATCGGTCGGGCCCCACTCTGTGGGCCTTTCCGACCGGTCGTATATGCTATATCTCCTTGGCCCGATCCATCGCGCTACAGATACCCATAGGGTAAGTCCTCGACAGCAGCCCCCGAGTAATTTTTGATTTTCATCCAGAATCTGTTCAACTGACTGTTCTTCATGTTGGACTGATCCTGGTGCTAAATGAAAAAGAACTCTTCTTCTTCAAGTGGCGCGCCATCTCACAATTTGTTGGCGCCACTTCCAATTTGTTTGCCATTCGACTTCCATGGCTTTGAAAAGCCAAAAATTGGTCTTTTGATTTTTGGTGCACCTAATAGGTGTAAAAAATTTCCAATTCTCCTTAATCAATCACTTCCGACTGATTAAACCGAATTCCGACCGCTTCTGGTCGTCAAAAAATTGATGGTGCACCGGTCAGGTGCACCTAATAGGTGTAGCCCCCGACTCTTGTATCATTTGAGTTCTCACAAATAATGCAAGAGTCTTTTTCGAAGGGTCTCTGCTTATTTCTATATTTCCGACCGATTTTCGGCCACTGAAATTATTCATCTTAGCATGTCTGCTAAGAGCCAAATTTTAGACCGATTACGGCCGCTAATCATCAAATATCCTGATGGTTTCCACCAAGGAAGATTCCACCAGTCGTTTCGACCGGTCACTAATCTGACCAGACTTTGCCTGACCAAAATTACTCTTATACGACCGAATGATTAACACCCAGGGCCTGAGTAATGTTCTTCCTGATAATCAGTTCATTTAGACCGGTGTTTCACCAGTCCAACTGATCATCAACCAGGCTTTCTTTCTGAACAGTTTCTGTTCAGATGCCAAATTTCAGACACTTAAATGATTTTCATTTGAGGTCAGACCATCGAGCCCCTGAGCATTGCTGCGAGGATTATGCTCTATTTTTCTCTGCTTTGCCAAGGCTAATAATTTTCCTTCTTCAACCCTTTGGGCTAAAGAAACAAGCCCCCGAGCATTGCTGCGAGGATTATGCTCTATTTTCATCTGCTTTGCAGAGACAGGCGCTTTTCCTTCTTCAGCTCTTTGGGCTAAAGAAACTAAATATGGGCCCCAGAACTTTTACTGTTCCAGAGCGGTAAACGGGCATAAGTTACGGCCCGTAACTTACAGCCCCCGAGGGTACATCAGTGGCTGTTGACGGCTCTTAAGTGCAAAAATTACCCGTCAACTTCCTGCATAAATAACCAAAATGTCAACACCAACCATAGGGATAGGGCTTATTACTAACCATTTCCACAAGTGTTGGTGAAATTGTACTTGCAGGTGAATTATATCAAAACAGGGCAAATTACTGACAAATTCTAGAACCAGAAGATGGACGAGTCCAAGGGAAGGCAAACCGGGTAACCGGGTAGGCTGCCCGGGTAACCGGGTAAAGCTGCCCGGGTAACCGGGTGAGAAGAGCACAAAAGTACCTTAAAGATGGAAAGAAGTGGCAAGAATATTCAATATCCAGAAAATCAAGAATTGCCACATAGAAAAAGCCCAAAATCCCGAGAAAACATTTCCAAATTTACAGAAGCATCACGGGAGAATATTCAGGAGACACTGGGGGACCCACCTGCCAAAACAGGGGGCAGGGGGCCCACCCCCAGGTCGGCCGAACATCAAGTTTGGCCGACCTGGGGAAAGCCCCAATCACGGTGGATTTTGGCGGGAAATTGCTTCCCGCCCTCCCTAGGTCGGTGGTGATGCGCGCCAACGATTTCCCGCCTGTTTCCACCGACCTCCTGGGCTATAAAAGGAGGGGCACACCCCCCCCCCCCCCCCCCCCTCTCAACACACACCAAGAGGAGCCAAAGAGATGGGAAGGACTCCACTCCCAGGCCTAGAGCCTCCTTAGAATAGGGAGAGAGTGAGGGTAGAGCAAGGAGGAGCCCCTTGAGGGTCCCCTCCTATCTTGTAAAGGAAGGACGTCCCGGTTCTGCCGGAACGGACCTCCGCTGCTACATCCCTCTACGTGGTTGGCTTTACACCAACCACGTGATTATTATCGGCCAAGCGACTCTGGGTTAAGTAAGTTTTATTGTTTATTTACTTGTGGGTTCAAGTGCTCTAATCGCATTAGGGTGCCTTTTTCCTTTAATACTGGGATTAAGGTATTGACTAGTAAACTTAGACGTGGTGTCTGGGTTGAACGTTGCCGTTGATTATCGCGTACTCCACGGAGAGAGGGTGGCGGTAGGTAGTGACAGCCCTATCGTCTGTAGCATACCTCCACGTCCGGGTGCGCTTTAGGCTCTTGGCGGGGCCGATCTGTGTATACAGAAGGTAGCCCGTGCCTCCACCGGTAAAGCAACAGTGATCTTAGTTATTCCCAGATAGCCCAACCTTAGTAATCCTTTCTACCCGCTTCTCATTCGCTCTTGTGTTGTCCTTGGACGAATTAGACTAAAGTAGAATAACACATCGTTCCCTTGGGATAAAATAAATAACGATACCTTGGAATACTCCCGGGTGAAGTGCTACAACGGTATTTTTCGTGCGCTTGCGGAATTCTTCTGTAAACGTAAAGTTAATACCTTTGGGCTTCTCTATCGTTGCACCATTCTTGGTGTGATGTTAGAAAAGTCAACAAGCATTTCTGGCGCCGTTGCCGGGGAACGGTTGTTGTTTCTCTAGCGAACCTAATTCGTCCTCGTATTGTATCCTTTTATTTTTCTTTTATTAAAAAAATACCAAAAAATATTTTTATGGACCAACTCTCTATTTTAAAACGGTCCGCTCCAAAGGGCGAGTTCTTTGAGCCACCGCCATCCGCGGAACCAATTCTTGCATCCAGCTATGAACTCCGCCCTGGCTTTATAGCCATGGTTCAGGAAGCATCCTTCTCTGGGCGAAACGATGAAAATCCATATGAGCATTTGCGAGAGTTCGAGCAATTGTGTTCATGTTTGGTTATTCCGGGCATGACACAAGGGACTTTAAAGTGGAAGTTATTTCCTTTCTCCCTCAAGGAGAGAGCGAAACAATGGTACTATCTCAACGTTGGGAGTGTAAACGGAAAATGGGATGATCTTCGAGACATGTTTTGCCTCAAGTTCTTCCCAATTTCTCGTATTTCCTCCTTACAAAGAGAAATCATGAACTTTTGACAATGTGAGAAGGAATCCATAGGCGCGGCATGGGCACGGTTTAGCATGCCAACTCAATCCGGCCCAAACCTATCTATGCCCGATCATGTGTTGCTACAACAATTTTGCTTCGGTCTAGATAGGAAATCCGCCTTAATTCTTGACGCCACCGCTGGAGGATCGTTTTCACATGAAACTCCGACTGAGGGAAGGGAAATACTAGACCGAATCCTACAAAATACCTCTTTTGTCGGCAGTGCAAGCCAACCCCTCCAAAATAGTGAGTCAAGTAGTAGAAATTCAAAAGCCGAATCCGAACCTATGCCATCCACATCCGATCATTCGACCTTTGAACCCGCTTCCGAACCACGAAAGGGAAAAGAATTCCAATCTTCAGAATTCCCTTTCATTTTTGAGGATGATCATCATGAGTACTATGGAAACACCTCAATTCAACCTCTACCTGAAGATGAAGATAGACAGGAGATTCAAGAGGGGAAAAGAATTCAAAATTTCGAGTTCGAGTTGCCAATTGAATTCAAGGATTTTGGTAACACCTCGAAATACCTATGGCCAAAGAAGCCCGTGACTCCGCCTCCTCCTGATCCTATCCTGAGCAGAGAAAATCCCATGGTGGCCAAACAACCAAACTACCATCCAGGTGAGGATTGGTGTAGTGATTTGCAACCTTATTCCAAATCCACCCATATCACTCCACCTACCACACCCAAAACATCTTCTATGGTGGGAATGCCAATAGAAGCACTACTGAAGGTTGCATCCCGAGAAACCCACCATGAAGAGCTTAATGCCACCACTTTCTCTAGATCAAGAAATTCCTTGGTGATGCCTCGTCCTGAACCTAACCTGTTTGACACGTCTTTTCCCTCACACCCATCACTCCATCATGATCTATGGGAGGACAAGACGTCTTCTGACGAAGACGAGGGCGATTCGGTAGAACCTTTTCATCTTTACGAAACCGAACCCCCTCCATCACCATATCTTGAGCTCGATTCCTATGGCCATCACTACGTTCTTCAAGAACCACTCCTAACCTTTGTTGACCCACTTCATGAGAGTGATTCTTGGGCCATGGGATCGGATGAGACATCAACTCTGGTGGACGAAACGATTTCTATTCATGAGCATGAGAGCTTCTTTCTTGACCCAACACCCGATACATGCTCATTTGATAAACCGCCAGAGATTGCCACTCCTTGTGCCCAAACAACATACGAGACCTACAATCATATCACAACTTTGACATGCAAATCCTTTCTAATGATGGTTGTTGATGCTTATGTTTATCATAAATATTGCAAATCTCGTTGTGGTACGTTGTTGCACTAACCTGCAGGCACATGGACAATTGGCAATAAGGTTGGGGGCTGCATTGCCGATACTAGCCACATCTTGAAAGTCCCCATGGTCGAGCTTAAGACCATATAAACAAAGCACCGCCGGAAGATGACCCGGATTTCCATAAAATTTTTGTAAAAATAAAATAAAATAAAATTATTATACTAAAAATATATAATCCCTTCTAAATAAAATATAAAACCTGCAATAACATGTTTTTAGCATATGCCTACCTTCGGGTATTTTTGGTCACTAACCATTTCAGGTAGGGACTGAAAAGCACGACGGTCATGCGATGCCTGAGAACAAAAGGACTATGTCAACTAGATACCTTGGTACTTTTGGTCATGGAACACACATTGAAGGAAGCTCCGACACTGCACACTTGGATCATAGTGTTTAGCGACACAATAATCAAGTGTGGGGGAGGTCTGTAAGTCATGACATGTTCCATTCGTACCAAACTTAACTCGGGAAAGATGATGTAGGTCTTGCATCTCACCTATTTAAAAACAATAAGTTAATAGTTAACCATATATATAAAAAAATACAAAATGATTTTTGGCGCTTGATTTCGGCCAAAGCTTTATTCCACCAAATAATGCGCCTATATCATTATCATGAAAAGTTCGGGCTCCCTGGTACTTATACCTGGTAGAGTCGTTTATGTTATCTTTTCTCTGGTATTTTCTTTTGCCCAGTAACTTAACCCATGAAAAGGCAAGTGTGGGGGAGCCTCGCAGCCCCAACGCGACAAAACAACCGAGGCATCCCACCAACATATCGACCAAGCGCAAACAGTTACTTGTGACAAAAGCACCATAGGACAAACAGTCGGCCGAAATGGGTTCGGGCGAAATGGCTTGGGCCCCCAATGGACCCACTCTGTCCTGCACGCTGGTTTGGACTCTCTAAAACTCTATTCTACCCTGTTTCGATGGTTTGATATTTATTCTACCACAAGAACATTAAAATGAATTCCCCAATTGAGCTTAAATTAATTAAAATTTAAACCCATCCTTGATCATCTCGCATGTTTGTTGTTCCTAGTCATAAGCTTGTAATTGTGACAAAAGCATTCATAGGACAACATGCTCTCTAAATAATTGGCGAGTGCGATATGGTTTGACGATGGAAACCTTGATCAATGTGTGACGCTTGGAGAATTTTATAAAATTAAAACTTGGCTAAAAGCTATACTCCTCATTGAAAAAAATCCTAAAAAGGCCAAAAATATTTATCTTTACAAGCCTCATTCATATGCTATTTATGTTCCATTGAGAAAAGAAAAATAGTGCGACCCATGAGAGCTTTTCATACTATCATGATCAAGACCAGATATATATATATATATATTTATATATGAAATTCCCCATGATCACCATCCACCATCCACCACATATTGCACTCTTAATCATGATTGTTATGATGTGTCTTCTCTATGGATCCACTCTTTTGTCTTTGCAATACATGAGACATAAATATGCACGCTATATCCTACCAAGCTCCGGATAAGACCTTTTAGATATAGGATGATTTGAGGCACAATACAATGCCTATGGTGAGGAACCACATACAACTTGAGCGATCCGAGAGAATCAAATTGAGGAGTAAAAGCTGAGCCTTGTCTTGAAAAATATTTTGCGAAAACCCAAGCATTCCTCAGGAAGAAACACAGGTAACCTGAGTCATGACTGTTCCATTCCTCAATTATCCAAGATTGCATGGTAGCCACTTACCACAGAGTTCGCAAGTACAAGGGTTAACATGGAACAACTCACATGCTTGGTTGATCTTACACTTTGGTCCCGTGCCTTCACTCGAGGACGAGCAAAGGATCCAGTGTGGGGGAGCTTGTTGACGGCTCTTAAGTGCTAAAATTACCCATCAACTTCCTGCATAAATAACCAAAATGTCAACACCAACCATAGGGATAGGGCTTATTACTAACCATTTCCATAAGTGTTGGTGAAATTGTACTTGCAGGTGAATTATATCAAAACAGGGCAAATTACTGACAAATTCTAGAACCAGAAGATGGACGAGTCCAAGGGAAGGCAAACCGGGTAACCGGGTAGGATGCCCGGGTAACCGGGTAAGCTGCCCGGGTAACCGGGTGAGAAGAGCACAAAAATACCTTAAAGATGGAAAGAAGTGGCAAGAATATTCAATATCCAGAAAATCAAGAATTGCCACATAGAAAAAGCCCAAAATCCCGAGAAAACATTTCCAAATTTACAGAAGCATCACGGGAGAATATTCAGGAGACACTGGGGGACCCACCTGCCAAAACAGGGGGCAGGGGGGCCCACCCCCAGGTTGGCCGAACATCAAGTTCGGCCGACCTGGGGAAAGCCCCAATCACGGTGGAGCGCGCCGACGCGTGACGACATCCCCTTCGGTGTCGATCGCAGCCAGCAGCTCGTCTTCCACTGCTTGTTCGTCCGGGGATTCGGCCTCCCCTGTTGCTCTTTCTTCCGCGGCCTCCTCCACTTCTATGGCCTTGAGTTCGTGAATCTCAATCCTAACTCCATTCTCCACATCACTTTCTTTATCCATCCATGCGAGGCCTTCCTCGGGGTCCGCCCACATTTCAATCTCTTCCGTTATCTCTTCTACCTTCGACCGCTTCCCTCTATCGCCAATCAGATGGCGGTCGGAGGAGTTGGTCTGCAGCTGAAGCGCGCAGACCAATACTTCAAGATCCCTCTCCTCTCATCCCTGCCTACATGGAGGGACGAGTGGTTCTTCTGCGACAATCCAGAGCCCCAGCTCCCTCCGTACGAGGCCAAAGTCGCGAAGACCCAAGAGTGCTGGAACCCTTCTGGCGCCAAAAAGCTCGCTGAAGACAATCAGGTGAAGTCTCTGCTGGCAGGGATCGCGAAGCTGAAAGAACGAGGCGTCACAGCGGACACCATTGTCTGGAGCTGGGTCGTCCGTGGAGTCCAGCCCCTCAAGCTCCAGGTCAAACCGGCATGGACCTGGAAAAGGGGCGACGTCACCAAGGAGGTCCCCGATTCAATCAACAAGGATCTGCTGTTACGACGCGTCGAGAAGATGCTCGACCCCATCAGTCCTGAGGGGTTGAGTAAAATCACTCTCGCCTATAACGCCTCGACCGTTCGAGCCAAGGTAAGACCGGTCGATCTGCTCTGACTTCGTCATTTATCAAGTCCCTTTGCTGACTCCGACCCCTCGTCATATTCAGGTTCTGGATAACTTCAAGCGCCATCCTCCGCTGCCGGACGACGATGCTTACGGGGAGGATTATGAAGACCAGCCGAAGGGTACCCCGCGCTCGGCCGCCCGGACCTCATCGGTCGGCGCCAAAGCGAAGGAAGGGGGCACGTCAGCGGTCGAGCGGCCACAATCCCGCAAGCGGAAGATGGTCTTCCAGGAGACAAGCTCCGAAGAGACGGTCAGTGACGACGACCGTCTCACATTAGGCGAGCGTCAGCGCCTTCAAGACGTCCAGGAGGCTGCGGCCCCTGTGGAAGAGGCGCTGAAGGCTGGCTCGGGTTCACAGTCATCCCCGGTCATTCCTCGCCGGGGTCGCTCTCACCCGCATCCATCACCGCGATAGCAACAGCAGCAACAACAGCAGCAGCAGCATCAACAACAGCCGCAGTCACCGTCGCAGCAACAACGGCAGCAACAACAGCAGCAGGGGAAGAAGGCGGTCTCTGCAGAGAAGGAGAGGACGCCACCAACCACTCCCTCGGCGCACGCGTCGGCCAAGGGGGGCGCAAGCGTCTCAGGCCCCGACCCTCAGGAGCCACCCAACAAAAAAATCAAGCGGGTACCAAGTAAGTATCGTTCGTCCAAACTTTAATTTGACCGACTCTTTTTCTGCTGCCGACCGGTCTCTTTTTCCTCGCAGCATTCCTCAAGGCTATGAGGAGGCGCTCAAGAAGTTCGCCACTTCCACCTCCTCAGGTCCCGCGCCTAAAGCTGCAGCCCCCGAGACCGGGGAAAAGGCGTCAACGGTCACTGACACCACTCCGGGGACGGCCGAGACGGTCATTCCCGAAGTCCAAGTGGTCGAGGAGGTTGCGGTCAATGCTCCGGGCTCCTCCGACCAGCCGAGTGAAGATCAAGGAGCTCCCAGTTCTTCCGACGGCCGCCAGGCCTTCAATCCGAGCTCGCCGCTAGCCGGGCGGTCGATCGGTGGTCTGGCGATGCCGGAGACAGTCCAGGAGCAGTCGAGCTTCGACCTTCCCGGCGTCACGCAGATTCCCCGCCGCCCCCGTTCCGTCCGCCCTTCTTCTCCAGGTGACACCTTCATCGCTGGAGAGCAAGCGGTCGACCCCGAGAGCGGCGCCCAGTTCTTCTGACCGTTCGCGAGCTGGAACCAGAAGGCAGAAGAAGCAGCGCTAGAGCAGCTGCAAAAATCCGGCCAGGTAATCCTGTCAACCTTCTTTATACTCGCTTAAACATCTCTCGTAGTTCCCGTCGCTCAATCTTCATTGACGCGCGCTGTAGGCTGTCCTCTCCATGTGTTGACCAGAAAATCACACACAAACGGCCTGGAAGATCTGATTAACTTCATTACAGGACCAAGTCTTGTACACCGTAAAAAGAAGGTCAAATTCACTTGATCACCGGCCCGAAAAACAGGCGGATGTGTAGCCGACACTCAGGTGTCGCTGAAACAGTCGATAATAATAAACAAAAGGGGAAGTAAAACGATCGACTGCAGCTATCGGCTATGCCCTATCGGCTTCTTGTCGTCGGCTAATGAACAGTAAAGAGAAATAGATCTGATGAATCGCAGCAAACTATCGACTAGATCTGGATATTTAAACAAACAACTTAAAACCAGCCAAACAGTGCGATTATGAATATAAGAATTTCAGAAAAAAGATCTGTATGATAGCTAATCGGCTAAACACTCTGATCAAACCCCAGATCGATCTATCGGCTAACCACGTCACAGAACCACTTCAACAAAACCCGTAGGATCGGACTTAACCGAGACAGCAATAAGGTCTTACTAAAGCAATTAGGTGGAAGATCAACTAATAAATAAATCTAAAGTGATTATGATAACTAATCGGCTAAACGTCCCGATCAAACCCTAAATTGATCTATCGGCCAGACACGTCACAGAACTAGTTCCAATAAAACCCGTAGGATCGGACTTAACCGAGACAGCAGTAAGGTTCTATCGAAAATGATTAGGTGGAAGACCAACTGATAAATCGATCTCGAGTGACTCGAATATATTTAATCTATTTATACTATGTTCATCAGACAAACGTCGCGTAGGATCGGACCTAACCGAGACAGCAATAACGACGCCGATCTTGCTAACAGTTCCAAATAGAATCTCATATACCGGATAACTGGCAATTAAACCAACAACACTAGCAGATTCGATCAACCCAATGCAGTGAGATAAATCGATCAAAGCACCAGACGAGAAGGTTACTAGATAGTCGAGATAATTACCGTGGGGTGACGAATTCCCTGCCCTAGCGGAGATCGTGCCGATGCAGCCCGCTCGAACAAGAAACCCGTCGAGAAAAATAGGTTGGCGATGCGCCGAGAGTTGTATTGAATTGTGTATTATCCTAATTACAAGCACCTGGGTTTATATTTATACACCCGAGGTAACCGACTAGGAAACAACACGACTCCTCCTAACTTTCGTTCCAAGACTAATTTTATTCCTATCTTAACTAATGCACAGATCGCAACAAATCAAAATCTTTCCCTGCCCCTGTCAACGCGGCGTCTCTTCCAGATACGATCTCCCCTTGCCTTATCTTTCGCCACGTGCCCAAGGACTTCCAAAATCCAGTGTCAACACATGCCCCCCAAGTTCGGGGTACAAAATCTTTGTGCGCCGAATTTGTCTCCTAGTGTCTTGTGCACATTTATAGCAAGCGACCACTCGCGACCCTCATAAATACGGGACCAACCCCTCATCTTCTTCCTCCTCCACTCCCTTCTCAAGGAAGCTACTCTCCATCGGTTTTCTCTCTCCTGCGCCGTCGCCGTCACAGACCAAGAAATGGCGCGTCAATCTTCTTCCGATTCCGATGCCGAGGCTCGGACGAGGCGTCCGCCGGTGCTCACCGCTTCCATCCCTGAGGTAAGCCATCACCTCCGCATCCGATCCCCTCTTTATTTTTCTCAACCCTAGACTTAACTGCTGTCGCCATTAGTTCCTCACTATATTTCTTTTTTCCTCACATTATTTCCAGAACCTTAGGGCGCAGCTCGTGATTCCTTCCCCTGTTCCGAAATTCTATTTCTTAGGGCCGATGGGTGATGAGGATCCCTCTCACTTTATTAGATCTGAAACTTTTAGGATTCCCTTTAAGAATACCTTGCTGAACCCTTCTCATTGGAGCACTAGTTTCAGATCTTGGCCGAGCGCCCTCCCTGGCTGGAAGAACTGGTACTATCGGGTCCGCCAAGCCAAACTTTCTCGCTGGGTTGCTTTAGGCATAGATCATTGCATCAACCTGTCTATCGCTGAGACGACTAGAAATGACCCTTTGCTGATATCTTCATCTTATTTCTGGTCTGATGCTCTTAATGCATACACATTTGGTCACGGCCCTATGTCTCCCTCTCTCATGGATGTGACCATGCTCACAGATCCTGACATTGCCACCTCTTTTGCCCCTGATAATTTGCAAACCAAATTGACCCATAACTTCTCGACTAAAAACATTGGAGGTTGGAAAGGCTTCATCACCAAATATAGCCACACCTCAGGACCAGTGACTGATAAGGAACATGCAGCTTTTCTGATGATGTGGCTATATAGGTACCTTTTCTGCGGATCATCCTGTGGCCCCACACAGAATATGCAAAATCTAGCAGAACTCCTTGCAGGGGGTACAAAGCTCCCTTTAGGGCAGTATTTACTTGGGGCCACCTATCAGCTTCTACACCAGGTAGCTAGAAAACTATCCATCAACCAACCTGTAGACAATTTTGGTGGTCCCTGGTGGTTTATCCAGCTCTGGCTTACCCTGTATTCCTCAAAAGCTGCCAATCTTCCTCCCCTTGATAACAGAACATTCCCCAATGTTCAGCTAGAATCAGAAGAACAAACTCGACGCCGATGCCTTTCTTTTGGTGAGGCAGTAGCCGTCATCCCCGGGGAAAGATCATCGGCTGAGTCACTGCGCCTTTGGTTTAAGCTTTTCTACTACGGCTTCCGCTCCAAAGTGACCATCTGGTTCCCATACCAGAACATGATGGAGTTTGATGTTCCATCTTCTTTCCGCCCTGACAACCCTTTGCAAGATGAAGAATCACAAACTCAGTTTCTCACATACATCAAGCCTTGCATCCTTCCAACCCAGATCCACTCAGGTCGAAACAAAAGACCTTCTTATGAGTTGTACCATCCTTCTGTCTGTGCTAGACAACTTGGCTTAGGTCAAGTTCCCATCGGTCTATTTTTCATCGGCAAGTGCCGATAGGACAGATTACTTGAGATTAGCCCGCCTGACAGATGCCATCCCCATCGGCAACTTTGCTGACATCATCCTGAAGCCCTTCACTTCAAGCTCCTTCAACGCCTGGTGGGCAGAATGGCGTCAACATCTCTTTCACCTCAAGTGTTCCACATACTTGACCCCTCTGGATCTCCCCGCCGGTGAAGAGGTAACAATCTCAAATATTTCATTTACATATATACGAGCTTGTAATAATCATACTAATCACCTCCTTCTCTTGATGCAGTCTGCAGATGAAGAAGCTCCCATCGGACGTGATGGCAAACCCGTCCAATACCTTCGGGAATCGGCTACCCCAAACATCATTCTGCCTGCGCCAAAGAAGAGAAAAGCAGCATCGGCTACAAGCAACCTGCCAGCTCCGAAACGCAAGCCGATCTATCAAGCACTAAGGCAACCTGCACCTGCTCCTCGTCGCCAACCAGAACGACAAGCCACCCGCAAGGTTCGCCAAAGCTCTCTATCGGCATTTGCATCTCCATCCGCCAATGAGACTACTCAGGTCCCTTTCTTACTGATGCACTAAAAATAGCCCATACTTTTATTGCATTAAATAACACTTACTTCTCCTTGCAGGATCTCAATGCCAATGATCCCCCAAACACGACCGCTCAAGGATCACCAGCTCGAGATCACGCTGCCATCGGCTCTGAAGAACTCCATGCATCGGCCGAAGATATTTCTACCCCTCCAGAAGAAGCCAGACAAGAGTTCAACCTCCCAACCGGTTTGGTGGGCATGCAGATCCCAACATCTTCTCGCGCCGATACAGAAAGAACAGTAAAAACCCAAATAACCCTTCCCTTCTCGTTATTTCATCTTGAATATACCATCATTCTCCTCTTTATTTCAGTTATTGGACCTTCAGACATCGGCTATCAACCTGGATTCATCGGCTTCCTCAAAGCCCTATCTTCCTGACGAAGTGAAGACAACTTTGAGGGAAATCTCGGAAAGGCTATCGGAACCCACTCTCGAAGTGCTGACATCCAACATCGGCCCAGTTCTAGGCCAATACAATGAGATCCGTGGTCTGATCCCAGATGATCTCTTAGAAGCCCTTCATCCTGCCGCACACATCGACTACCATGAGCTGGAAATCATCAAAGTCCAACGACGCATGGCAGAAAGGGCTACTAGATCAGTTCGTCTGATAGCCTTGGTCAACACCGATTCCCAGGTCCAGACAGAACAAGCCAAGCTCAACGAGCTGATGAACAAACCTGCAAAAATCCAAACCACACTGGATCGGCCGAAGAAAGAGCTTGAAGATCTCCAAGCCGCAGTAAGAACCAAGGAACAAGAGATCAAGGCTGAAGAAGACAAGCTGGCCCTTCTTCCTACTGAGATATCAACTCAAGAAAGCATTCTGTCATCGGCCAAGGACCTAGCACGCCAACAGCTCTTGATACTTCATCCAGACATCGGCTCGATGGAACAAGACCTCAAGTTTATAAACAGCATCGAGCAAATCCGCAAGAACACCATCGGCAAGATCCAGGAGTACCTGTAGGCTTAGTCTTGTAGCAAAACTTCTTTTGAATTCTAAAGTATTTGTGTAAACACTTTGAACTCAAGGGCGACGTAAAAACATCGGCCTTTTGTCTCTTGCGCGAATCTTCTGCTGCATATTCTTGCCCGTATCCCTCTACTTTAATGCAAGCTTCTAGATGACATTTCACGTGCAAACAGTATACCTGACATAATGAACTGTACCTTTGTCTTCATATGACGTGCACCCTTTCGACAGACAAGCCGTACCAATCACTTTAATTGCAGCAGGTCTTTTACTATTCCACGATCTTATCTCCTTCCACTTCCCGGCCTATAAAAAGGACCGTCAATGGCCAGCAAGAAAAATCCTTTCCATAAGACTTCCACAAACCATCCCAAACGGCAAAATAACAACCATGAGCTTCTCCTCCCTTTGCATATCTCTACTCTGGCCTCTCATCTTCCTTCTATTTCTCCCCAATCTCTTCCATCCTGACGCTATCCCTCTTGAGCTAATCCCTGAAGACGACAGCTCCTCTTCAGACTTCGAGGAAGAACTATGTTCTTCGTCAGATAAGGTTCCTTCTCAGGGATAACATCTTCTTCGACGTGATGGGGTCCATGAATTTGCTCCTCTCCTGATGCCGTGAGCATTGACCCATCCTATCCTGCGCCAACACCCGGGGGATACTCCAACATCCGGCAAGTGGAGAGACTTCCATCCCCTACTGCAATCAACAAGACCAGCTGTGTGTATTCTTGGCGCAAGAATTTGTACCTTGATTTTTGGGTTTCTTTGTATTTTTTCTTCTGGAGGCGATGTGCCTAGCCGTTGCATCGGCTTAGCAGTCATCGGCTTTCTGTAGGCGACGTGTTGTCGGCTCTTGTATGTTATTTCTTCAAGAATTAACCCAGACGCTCGGATGATATTTCTTCAAATACTTCCCATTAAGAGCTCGCTCTATCTCTTTTCCATCCAAACTCTGTAACTTGTAAGCATTACCAACTAAACATTGGCTAATCTTGAACGGACCTTCCCAATTTGGGGACCATTTACCGAAGCGGTTACTCTTGGAACCTTTCGGCAAAATAAGTTTCCAAACTAAATCCCCCTCGGAAAATTGTTTGGGCACCACTTTCTTGTTGTAATCCTTCGCAACCCGAGCTTTATTCTGAGCAATCTTCTCCATAGCTCTCAACCGAAGTTGCACTATATCTTCAGATTCATCATTCATCAAATTTCTGTACTCATCGGCTGTAAGCTCATCTTGTAATGAAATTCGTCGAGACCCAATATTTACCTCCCAAGGAAGAACTGCTTCATGTCCGTACACCAACTGATAAGGCGTAACTTGCGTAGCTCCATGACACGACATCCGATAGGCCCACAGCGAATCGGCTAATGTCGTATGCCACCTCTTTGCTTGCTCATCAATCTTCCGTTTAATCAATTTGATTAAACTCTTGTTGGACGCCTCTGCCTGACCATTTGCTTGAGCATAATACGGAGAAGAATTTAATATTTTAATCCCCAAGCTCGCAGCAAACTCCAGAAATTCCTCAGATATAAAAATAGACCCTTGGTCAGTAGTAATCGTTTGAGGGATCCCGAACCGATAAATAATGTGCTCCTTCACAAAATTAATCACATCTTTCGAAGTCACATTCTTGAATGGCACAGCTTCTACCCACTTTGTGAAATAATCAGTCACAGCTAAAATATATTTATGCCCTTTGCTTGATGGAGGATTACTTTGACCAATTATATCCATACCCCACCCCCGAAACGGCCATGGCTTAATGATAGGATTCATAGCCGAAGCAGGAGCCCTTTGAACTGGACCAAATTTCTGACAATCCTGGCAACCTTTATAATATTCAAAACAATCCTCTAACATGGTCGGCCAGAAATAACCAGTCCTCCTCAATAACCACTTCATCTTGTAGGCTGACTGATGGGTCCCACAAATACCTTCATGTACTTCTGCCGTTGCTAATTTCGCCTCTTCCAAAATCGAAGCACTTCAGCAACACACCTTCCAAGGTTCGATAATACAACTCTTCTTCCAGCAACACATATTTAAGAGCTTGATATCTAACCTTTTTGGATACAGATTGAGACGGATTCTTCAAATATGATATAATTCCAGCCCTCCAATCTTCAACTTCAACATCAGGAACATCTAACACAATGCACCGATAATCAGGCCGATACCCTGACGCATTTTGTGCTAGTCCATTAGCCTCTGTTGACGGCTCTTAGACCCAAAATAAACCGTCAACTAGCTGCACCTTTTACCCTCAAATCAAACACCAAAGGTAGACTTAGGACTTGAAACTAACGGATTCCACGAGTCTTGGTGAATTTGTGAGTGCAGCTGCATTTCATAGGAAAACGGGGAAAAGGAAGCATAAAAGGCCCACTCTGGAAACACCGATTTTCCCCGGAATAAAGATATCTCCCCAAAAGCCCAATATCAAGGAGACATGAAGAAATATCCTCTCCTGGAGATCCTCAATAATGGCAAAGATATATGGACCCACCAAATCAACCCAAATCATATCAAGAATATTCCGGAGGATCCATATCAGAATCATATCCAAGGATCATATCAGAATCATATAAGAATATCTCAGAGGATAGCATCTAGAATCAAATCAAGGATATGCCAGAGGATATGCCAGAGAAGAAGGAAAGCAAGAGGCGGCAAAGGCAGGTCGGCCGACCCCACAGGGCAGGTCGGCCGACCCAATTGCTTAGCCTCTAAGGCTCATCTTTTTATGGAAGTTTCCCACCGTCATATCAAGGTCGGTTCAGCCAGCAATCAATGCCCAAAGGCGGTGGAGGACCCCCAAACCGACCTACCAAGGCTATAAATAAAGGGGTACCCCCCTCCTTTCAACACACAACACAAGACACAAGTCATTCCACTCCCATCCAGGCCAAGGGCCTCTTGTATAGTAGTAGAGTAGGAGAGAGGGCAGGGGAGAAGAGAGGGGTAGTCCTCCCTTTGTGAGGACTTAGCCCAAATCTTGTACCTTGGCGGATATTATCTTATTTATAGTTCATCGTTCGTTCTTCGTTCGTTCGTCGTTCGTTCTTCGTTCGTTCGTCGTTCGTTCTTCGTTCGTCGTTCGTTCATAGTTCGTTCGTTGTTCTTATTCATAAGTTAGTATTCGTGGTGATATTGATCTAGCGAGCATTGTTTACTAGTCGTTATTCTTGTTATACTTGTTTGCGGGATCATCGCTCCGCAAGGAGTGCTCTAGCCTTCTGAATCAGTACCAGGACCGGGGTTAGAGTAGTAATCGACGGCATAGACGTGGTGTCTAGGCTAGAGGTTACCTTTGTTTGCAGCGTGCCCCACGGTTTGTAGAGGTAGGCGGCAGGTGGTGACAGCCCTGTCCGTCCCTTGTAATCCTCCACGTTCGGGTTCGTCGTAGAGCTACAGGCTGGCGTGACTTGGCAGACCAGGTCTATACCAGTGCCCGAAGTAGACAAGTAGACCTTGAGTGCGTCTATCCTAAGGGATAACTAGATCTTTATTCATCCTCTCAATCCTACACTACTATCGTTCTTGTGTGTCCTTGGGTAAAACTAACCTTGCTGCAGGATACCTCCGTTCCTTGGGGAAAACAAATACGATACCTTGGAATACTCCCGGGTGAAGTGCTACAACGGTATTCCGTGCGCTTGCGGATTTATTCGTGGTGTAAGAAATACCAACAAGCATTTCTGGCGCCGTTGCCGGGGAACGGTTGCTATCTCTGCTGCGAACCAGGTTTGCCCTCGTACTGTATCCTTTTATTTTTCCTTTACCATCATTAAAAGAAAAAAAATTCCACCATCTATCCTTTCCATCCTTTTCACACCTTCACCTATCCACTTAAAGAAAAATACCAAAAACATTTACCATGGAGCCACGACCTACAATTCAATCATTCTCTGCTCCACGGGGCGAGCTCTTAGAGCCACCTTTATCATCACAACCAGTTTTATCATCAAGCTATGAGCTTTGCCCCAGTTTTATTGCTTTGATCAAAGGTTTATCTTTCTCTGGTCTTAAAGATGAAAATCCTTTTCAACACTTGCGAGAGTTTGAGCAATTGTGTGCATGCCGATTGATCAATGGCATGACACATGAAACCCTAAACTGGACATTGTTTTCCTTCTCCCTCAATGGGAAGGCGAAGCAATGGTACACTTACACCGCTAAGAGAGTGAACGGCGATTGGAAAGAACTGCGAGACAAATTTTGTCTAGCATTCTTCCCGTATCTCGTATCACTGCTCTACGAGCGGAAATAATTAACTTTCGCCAAGAAGAGGAAGAAACCCTTAGTGCGGCTTGGGTTCGGTTTTGTTCATTGACCGATTCCGGCCCAGAACTTTTGCTCCCCGAACCAGTTTATTGCAACATTTTTATTCGGGGTTGAGCAAAAACACCGCACTTTATCTCGACACTGCTGCTGGCGGATCTTTCTTTCATAAAACCTTAGCCGAAGGAAAAGAGCTTTTAGAACGGATCGTAGAAAACACTCCCTTTCCTTCGAACCGCCAGAAGAACCCAAGTCGAGTTGTGAGGAGACTCCAACTGCCGAATGCAAGCCTTTGACTTCTAAATCATATCATTCGGCCGTTGAGCCCTCACCCAAGCCACGAACAATGAAAGAGGATGAAAAACCTCTGGAGTTCCCATCCAAGTTTGGGGATGATATCTTTGGAGGCTATGGAAACACCTTGAATCCTTCCTATCAAAAACCACCAGCCTCTCCATCACCCCCCAAACCACAAATGATGGAGGAGGAAGAAGAAGATGAACCCTTTGAATATCCGATGTTTGAGGAAATAATTTTTGAAGATTATGGGAATACCTCGAATTACACTTGGGTAAAGAACCCACCTCCTTCTCCTCCCGATCCTCCAAAAGAACCATTTCTCAAGGAGGACACGAAAGAAAACCCTTGGAAAACTTCTTTCGCCACCACTACCACTGAAAATCCTTTGGTGAAACCTCACCTTGATCATTCACCACTCGAGCAAGTAAAGTTCATATCTCCATTCATATCGCCCGATCTTGCTCTTCATGAGGATGAGAAGTTTTCCAACCGAGAAGAGGACAAGAAGGAACAAACACTTCAAATCCAACGATCCTCTTCTTCTGCCTCACTTGAGTCCTTTCCCTCTGGCCCTCCTTGCATCATTCTTGATGATGAACAAGAACTTCTTGAGGGAAATCCTTCGGCCATGGAATTTCTTGAGGCATCGATTCTAGAATCCAAAGATGAATCTTTGAATGAGCATGAGAGCTTCTTCCTTGAACAACCTTTTGATACATGCTCACATCATGAATCTCTAGAGTCAAGCATCGTTAGTTCCAAAACCACACATGAGGCCTACAACCACCATAACGCTATCTTTTGTTACTTGTTCTTCAGGATGGTTGTAGATGCTTTCATTTATCATAAATATTGCAAATCTCGTGGTTGCATTGTTGGTACTAACCATGCAGATCATTCTCCGGGACTATTTTATCAAGAACATGACGGAGAAAAGTCTTGCTTATCGGACTTAAAATGATGATGCCCTTGCCGACAGGATAATCGGTAGTTATCTCATATTTGCTTCTTTCATGCATATTTGATTTACCCGATTTGCATCCATGCATGTTTGAAATTTTCACCTGCATTGTTTTACATACTTGCTTTCTCCAAAAAAAAAAAAATGCATATTTGATTCACTTGCATTCTTGCATGTTTGAATTTTTCCAAATCATGTTTGGGATTTTTCAAACCACTTTGCATTTTGCATGAAAAAAAATATATATTTTATTTCTTTTTTGGGAATAAATTTGGAAAATGATTTTTGAGACTACTTTTTGATGAGAAAAAAAAATGTTTTCAGCAAACTTTTGGTGGAAATTTGGCACAACCTCCTATGGCTGTTTATAGCCAAGTGGGGTTGTTGACCAAATTGGACTTCATTTCTTCACACCTTTCTCCAAAGTTTTCACTTTCATTTTCATTTTCATTGGATTGTGTCTCAAATTCAAAAAAAAAAAAATATTTCCATCTTTCTTTGATTTTTCCATTTGTATTTTTTTGGAAGTTTCCAAAATAATTCTCCAGCAAGTTGGACCTCCTCCAACTCTTCTTTTTCTTCTTTGAAAAACAAAGAGATTTTCATTTCTTTTGAAATAACAATTTTGGGAAAATGAATTTGAGATAATCTTTTGTTGGAAAATGCTTTGAGCAAAATTTCTGGAACATTTTGGCACAGCCTCCTATGGCATTTTATAGCCAAGTGGGGCTGGTAACCAATTTGGGCTTCATTTCTTTATATTTGGATGCAAGGGTGTTTGGACTCTTCAAATTTCACTCAAGCACCCTTACAACGAAATTCTTGCTCTCGCATTTCCCCATTTTTCCACTGTATTTTATCTCAAGTTTAAGAAAAATATTTTCTCTCTCCCTTTTTGCTTTTCCATTTTCATGTTGGGGAGTTTTCCAAAATAAGTTCTTCGTTGTTGGAAGTGTTCCAACTCTTCTTTTTATTTTTCTACTTGAAAATCATTCAAAAAAAAGAAAGAGGAGAAATAAATTTGAGACAAATCCTTTTTGCGTTTTGCCTCAAACGTAAGAAAAAGATTTCCCTTTTCTTCTTTTAGTTTGTTTTCATGATTTGAGTTGCGAAAAAAAAAGAGCCTTGCAAGAGCAATCCATGGGTGTGCCACTTTTGTTTACACTAACATAACCCGTTCTCGAGTTTGCTCTTGTGTTCTCGCTCTTGTGTGCAGCTATGAAATGGGCCAACAAGTGGCTCATCGATGCATTGAAGAAGGCGACCAGCTCAAAACCAAGTCACTCTCGACGTAACACAAATCCGTACCTCTCCATCGAGCTCATGCCAAGCTTGAGAAGGTTGGCATGAAAAGCTTCAAGAGTATCCCATGGAGGTGGACCACGATGAGAACAACACGTCGAGACTCCTCTCTCACACCAATCAATCTCGGTGTGCAATGAGGAGATGCAAGCCTACAACACTCATGGAACTGTGTCCATGCTCACACATGAGCACGTGACCCAGAATTGCTGCACTAAACAGGTATGAATGTTAAATTCGCCAATGATGAGAAGCCATAGGGTGAGATGAATTTGCTTGTGTGGTGAGAAAGGTTCCTTCTTACTTGCCATGCAGTCTTTATGCACCCTGCTAGTAGTAGACAATGGTTTTATTCTTCGGTTCTTGCTGAATGAGTATCAAGTGCTTTCATGGAACAATCTTGGTCTACTACTAGGTTTCCATAAGCATTGCTTGCTTGAGCTTTTCTACAACTCCTAGTCTTCGCAAGCATGCTCTTTGGCAAAGTATCACATTCCACCTTGTGCTTGATGCATGAATGGCTTGCTATGACTTGTGTTCCTTAAGATGATCATTTGACCTTTCTATGAGGAATGAGCTTAGAATCCTGCTGCCATGGTTTATAACTTAAGAATCTCTCCTATGCAATGCATTTGCAATGGTTAGAACTTTTCAAGCATCCATGACCTGTTGAGTGCACCTCGTTGATTGCTCATGTTGCTAAATAGAGTCTGGGCTTTACAAATGCTTAAGTTTCTTATATCAATGAGCCCTGATCTTTTCTCAACGAGAATTATCATGTTTATGGTCACACCCACACATGGTCCGCATGATTCGCTTGTGCTTATCTTCCTCGGCTATACAAATGAGATCCGGTTAACTAACCCGGGACTTTATTTGTATATGCTGTGAGAGCTAACCATCCCTCTCCAAGTTGGATGAGGATTGCTTGCAGGAGTAGTGCTTTTGGCAGGGATTACTTGGAAAAAGTCGAGGAATGCAGCCATGAAGGTGCCACCACCGCAGCCCCAGCCTATGAGTATCTAAGCGGGGTGGGAAACAACTAAGTACCACTTGGTTGGGACCAACCCACGCAAGGATATGAGGCTTGAGGTTCGTCGTGGCACATGATGGCAGCAAACCATTGAGGATCAATGTGCCAACATCAACGCCGCGCTGCAACAAAGCCCGGTCAATCTCAAGACCCACAACCAACGATGGGGTTCAACCCCAATCAAGGGCTATGAGCAAAGAACAAGTGTGGGGGAGGTTCCCTCCCCCACTAAGGTAAATTGTATCGCAACTTGTATCCTTCAGCTTTCACCTTACATGATAAAATAAAAAGTTGAAAAATAACCTAAATTCAAATAAAGAAATAAGTTTTTAAAAAAAAATATGAATAAACAAGGCGCTTTTATCTTCCCTTTTCAAAACGCATAATGCGCCTTGAGCTGGTTTTCTATTTAAATAAATTAAGGCTCCCCAGTCTTTAACCCCGGTAGAGTCCTTTTTGCTTTCATATTCTTTTGTTTGTTTTGAATAAAAAGAAGCCAGGTACAAGAACAAGTGTGGGGGAGATCTCTCTGTCTTCATCACGCATACATTCGAGATCTCCCACCAACACGATGCACAACATCGCACCGATCAACACGCTGAGTGGAGCCATTGGGCACAAGAAAACAAAGAATGATTGAACCCTTTGGTTCGATCAAACACCCAAAGGTCCCACTTGATCTCCACTTCATCCATGGCGATGGTTTGCGCATCTTATCCCCTAGTCCCTATTTCTTGAGTTAAAATAACCTTTTCGTGATAATCTTGCAAATTTAACTCAAAGATAAAATGAACCAACATACTTTCACCTGGTTGGCCTGCATACTCTTTATTCCTCGCATCATACACCTGTTGCTTGTGAACACCAATCTCATAGGACCCCATGTTTATCTAAGTTGTTGGCGAATGTGATATGGTTGGATGAGAGGAATCTTGCTTATTCTGCATAAAGTGCTTGGGAATTTATCTTGCAAAATTCAAAATCCATAGCTTTGCACTCCTCAATGATCTTATATTCCCACCAGAGCCAAATAATGATCATATTGAAAGCCTCTACAAATGCTGCTTGTTATTGCTTTGAGCTTTGTCAAATTGTTGTGACCCTTGAGAGATGCTTGTCATACTTTCATGATCAAGATCACGTACACATACACCACCACCACAAAACATGCTAAACTTCTACACTGGAAGTTAGCCACACCATTTCATCCATCCACCAAAATAAATACTCCGTCATTTGTTCTTGATGTCTCTCTCCAAATATTCTTGCAAAAGAGACACGGCTATCGAAAAAAAAAGAGAGAGAGAAAATGAAAAAAAAAAGAAGAAGAAGAAAGAGTGCTCATATGCATGAGCACGAATAAAAGAAAGAACCGCTCAAACATGAGCATGATAAAAAAAAAAAAAGAGAGAAAGAAAAGAAAATGAGTGATAGCTATGTTCTCTAATAAAAATCAACCAAGAGAGAGACATCATCACATCAAGGAGTAACCACCATATTCACTTCCATCATACACTTATCCACACACGTGCACACTCTTGATCAGATTGTATGACTTGTTTTCTCCTTGGATCCGGTTTTTGACTTAGCAACATAAGTAATGCAAGTATGCTCCTTTTCATTCCCTACCAAGCTCCAAATAAAGCCTTACATAGAAGTAGGATGAAAAGAGGCAAATCCAAATGCCTTGGTGAGGAATCATACACATTGAGCGATCTGAGAGTTATCATTCGAGGAGTATGAGCTATGTTTTTACTTTTGAAAATCTTTCAAAAACCCAAGTTACTCAGCAGATGCAGCAACGATGACTTGAATCATGACCGTTCCATTCCTCAACCGCCCAAGATGACATGGTAGACACATCAAAGTTCACGGGTGCAGGTATGGCTTGGAATAACTTGTATGCTAGCATCATACCAAAGAAAGTTATGTTCCACCTTAGTCCTTCAGCTTTACTCGAGGACGAGCAAAGGCTAAGTGTGGGGGAGTTGTTGACGGCTCTTAGACCCAAAATAAACCGTCAACTAGCTGCACCTTTTACCCTCAAATCAAACACCAAAGGTAGACTTAGGACTTAAACTAACGGATTCCACGAGTCTTGGTGAATTTGTGAGTGCAGCTGCATTTCATAGGAAAACGGGGAAAAGGAAGCATAAAAGGCCCACTCTGGAAACACCGATTTTCCCCGGAATAAAGATATCTCCCCAAAAGCCCAATATCAAGGAGACATGAAGAAATATCCTCTCCTGGAGATCCTCAATAATGGCAAAGATATATGGACCCACCAAATCAATCCAAATCATATCAAGAATATTCCGGAGGATCCATATCAGAATCATATCCAAGGATCATATCAGAATCATATAAAGAATATCTCAGAGGATAGCATCTAGAATCAAATCAAGGATATGCCAGAGGATATGCCAGAGAAGAAGGAAAGCAAGAGGCGGCAAAGGCAGGTCGGCCGACCCCACAGGGCAGGTCGGCCGACCCAATTGCTTAGCCTCTAAGGCTCATCTTTTTATGGAAGTTTCCCACCGTCATACCAAGGTCGGTTCAGCCAGCAATCAATGCCCAAAGGCGGTGGAGGACCCCCAAACCGACCTACCAAGGCTATAAATAAAGGGGTACCCCCCTCCTTTCAACACACAACACAAGACACAAGTCATTCCACTCCCATCCAGGCCAAGGGCCTCTTGTATAGTAGTAGAGTAGGAGAGAGGGCAGGGGAGAAGAGAGGGGTAGTCCTCCCTTTGTGAGGACTTAGCCCAAATCTTGTACCTTGGCGGATATTATCTTATTTATAGTTCATCGTTCGTTCTTCGTTCGTTCGTCGTTCGTTCTTCGTTCGTTCGTCGTTCGTACTTCGTTCGTCGTTCGTTCATAGTTCGTTCGTTGTTCTTATTCATAAGTTAGTATTCGTGGTGATATTGATCTAGCGAGCATTGTTTACTAGTCGTTATTCTTGTTATACTTGTTTGCGGGATCATCGCTCCGCAAGGAGTGCTCTAGCCTTCTGAATCAGTACCAGGACCGGGGTTAGAGTAGTAATCGACGGCATAGACGTGGTGTCTAGGCTAGAGGTTACCTTTGTTTGCAGCGTGCCCCACGGTTTGTAGAGGTAGGCGGCAGGTGGTGACAGCCCTGTCCGTCCCTTGTAATCCTCCACGTTCGGGTTCGTCGTAGAGCTACAGGCTGGCGTGACTTGGCAGACCAGGTCTATACCAGTGCCCGAAGTAGACAAGTAGACCTTGAGTGCGTCTATCCTAAGGGATAACTAGATCTTTATTCATCCTCTCAATCCTACACTACTATCGTTCTTGTGTGTCCTTGGGTAAAACTAACCTTGCTGCAGGATACCTCCGTTCCTTGGGGAAAACAAATACGATACCTTGGAATACTCCCGGGTGAAGTGCTACAACGGTATTCCGTGCGCTTGCGGATTTATTCGTGGTGTAAGAAATACCAACAGCCTCCATATTCTGTTCCCTGGGAATATGCTTGAATTTCACGTCTCTGAATTTCTGCAGTTGCAATACACACTCTTCATAATAAAACCGCAGATTTTCATCCCTGCATTCAAATTCTCCAGAGAGTTGTCCAAGCACCAACAATGAATCACCAATCACTTCAATATGATCTGCTCCAGCATCACTGAGCAATTGAAGGCCTCTTAACACAGCTTGATACTCAATTTGATTGTTAGTGCCAACATCAACAGAATAAGCAAACTCAAAGGATGCCCCCCGAGGCGAAATAAGAACCAAGCCTATGCCACATCCCGTTTTGCAAACGGATCCATCAAAGAATAAAATCCATGGCAAGGGCTCAACAAAATTATGCTCAACTATTAAATCCGCTAAAATCTGACCTTTAACAGCTTTAGGGGGCTCATACCTCAAATCGAATTCAGCTAGAGCAAGCATCCACTTTCTGAGCCTTCCCTTTAAAACAGGAGCCGATAGGACATGTTTGACTACATCGGCTCCACATACCACAGTACACTCGCTCGAAAGAAGATAATGTCTCAATTTGGTGCAAGAGAAATAAAGGCAAAGACATAATCTTTCCAAATCAGAGTACCTGGTTTCAGCATCAAGTAATTTTCTGCTCAAATAAAACAGCACCCTTTCTTTTCCTTCTTGTTCCTGCACCAATGTAGAGCCGATTGACTTCTTGTCGGCTGACAAGTACAACTTGAACGGCATACCAGCTTTAGGAGGAACCAATACTGGAGGAGATTTTAAATATTCTTTAATCTCATCTAACACTTTTTGGTGTTCAGGGCCCCACTTGAACTCTTGATCAGCCTTCAACCGTAGCAATGGTGCAAACGGCTCAATTCTCCCTGACAGATTAGAAATAAACCTCCTCACAAAATTTACCTTCCCAACAAGAGATTGCAATTCTGTCTTATTTGTTGGAGGCTTCAATTTGTTGATGGCTTCAAAACTCCTTGGACCAATCTCTATCCCTCGTTCATGCACAATGAACCCCAAGAACTGCCCAGCCGATACTCCGAAGGCACATTTATTGGGATTTATTTTGACACCATACTTTCTGGTCCTCTCCAACACTTCCTTTAAGTCAGCTATGTGATCATCAATGGTCTTTGACTTGACAATGACATCATCAACGTATATTTCTACCAACCGGCCAATCAAATCATGATATATATAATTCATAGCCCTTTGATAAGTAGCACCAGCATTTTTTAAGCCGAAGGTCATCACTACCCATTCATATAAACCAATCGCACCTGGGCATCTGAAGGCGGTTTTTGGAATATCTTCTTCGGCCATAAAAATCTGATTATAACCAGCATTACCGTCCATGAAGCTGACAATCTTGTGCCCTACCGCAGCATCAATCAATGTATCGGCCACCGGCATTGGATAGCTGTCTTTGGGTGTTGCTCTGTTCAGATCCCTAAAATCAATACACACCCGCAACTTGCCATTTTTCTTCTCCACCGGGACAATGTTTGATATCCAATCAGCATACCGACATGGTCGTATGAATTTTGCCTCATACAATCTAGCAATCTCCTGTTTAATAGCTTCATCAACTTTAGCCCCAAACTTCCTTGGAGCCTGCTTGTGTGCCCAAAATCCAGGCTTGATAGGTAGCCGATGTTCAACAATCGATCGGCTAAGGCCCGGCATCTCATGATATTCCCATGCAAAACAATCTCGGTAATCCTTTAATAACTCTATTAATTTAACTTTAAACTCCTTACATAATCCTTTACTGATGAAAGTCAGCCTAGGCTTGCTACCATCACCTATATCTACCTCCTCTAGCTCATCGGCCGAAGTAAACCCTTGTCCTAACTTGCCCTCCTCCTTGGCGTCCTCCGTGGCGCCTGTCAGAGTAATTTTTTAGGATTCAAGTCGTCCACCAATTCCACGCTGTCATCGGTGAACTCCAAAAACTCTCCATCCCAAACCTTGCCAGAAAAGTAATCCATGCATTCCAGACGCATGGGACCCAAATCGGCCGAAGCGACGTACACTGCGGTATCGGCCGGAACCACTTCGATCACGTCGTCCACCCATTGAATAAGGAACTGATATAAGGTGGACGGGATGCAACAGTTGGCATGAATCCAATCTCTCCCAAGCAGCATGGTATAAGATCCCTTACCATCAATGACAAAAAACGTAGTGGGCAACGTCTTGCTTCCAATGGTCAACTCCACATTGAGCACCCCTTTTGCTTCTGACGTCTTGCCCCCATAGTCCCTGAGTATCATATTGGTCTTGATCAAATCATCATCAGTTCTGCCCAACTTCCTGAAGGTAGTGATCGGCATAATATTGACAGCAGCACCTCTATCGACCAGCATCTTGCTCATCGGCTTACCATTCACATATCCTTTGACATATAACGCCTTCATGTGCCGGCGCTTAGATTCTTTTGGCTTGTCAAACACAGCCTGCTGAGGATCAAGGACCAACTGTGCCATAGCCTCTGCAGCGTCGTCAGATTCTTCATCATCGACAGCTCTGACTCATACGGCATGATGCAAACATTGACTGCCGCCTCCAACTTCTGGACCTCAGACGCCACCTTTGGCCTCCACTGCTTCCTGATACGCGGACACCGCTCATCATCATCATCACGTCCATGGAACTCAGCTTCCATCTCCCTGCAGCGCTGTCTCTGTACCCTTCTCTTTTGGCTCTTGGAAAAGATACCAGTAGGACACCACTGCGGCTGACGCTTAAGCCTATGCTCTTGCTGCTCTTCATCGATCAACTCTTGGAACTCAGCCTCGTCATCTTGCTTTGGCCCCAGCCGATCATGAACAGAAGGCTTGAACTCTCTGTTCAGTCGACATGGTACTTCTCTCATCGGCCGACGCGATGTCCCACTCTCCTGCAGCCGATCAAAAGCCGGAACCCTCTCCGGTCTAGCATAGACATGAGCCGGCACTTCTCGGTATAGCCTCCTTGAATGATTGCTGCAATCTGGACACCCTTCGATCGGTGGCAATTTCATGCCTTCTTCCCAACAATATCTGAAGAAAGGACAATCCCAATGCGAGTCATCCCGAGATCTGTGCTCTTCATAGTCATCCCTTTCTCTCTTCCTCTGATACTTGTTGATCATGGATGAGCTCCCAAATTCCACCATATTCACAGGAAAAGGATTCCCGTCGATCTTCATGGACTTCTTTTGGTCATCAAACTTGATACGACCCTGTTCAATCGTAGCCTGAACACTCTGCCTGAAGACTCTGCACTCATTGGTGGTATGTGATGGAGCATTATGCCAGTTGCACCATCTCCTCTTCTTCAATTCTTCAAGTGAAGGCAACACATGATTCGGTGGCAACTGGATCTGCTTCTCTTGTAACAACCAATCGAAGATCTTTTCCAGTTTGTTCACGTCGAAATCATATCTTTCTTGGGCCACAGCTTGCTTGAGGAATGGGCATGCCACCGGTTTCTTGCCCCTAGTCCATTCAGCCAGTCCCACTTCTTCTCCATCTTCATCAGAATCAGATTCTACCGCATAATCAGCATATGCAGCATATCTACCCTTCGCAGCGCTCTGGAATCGGCTCTCATGAGATGAAATCTTTTGAGCCAGCTGGGAGATACTCTCAAACTCCTGAGACGCAAATCTCTCCCGAATGGGGCTGATAAGCCCTTGAAAGGCTAATTTGGCTAACTGCTGATCTATCAGAACTAAACTGTAGCATCTGCTGCGAACATCCCGGAACCTCTGGATGTAATCCATCACCGACTCTCCAGCCTTCTGACGAACAGCGGTCAGATCTGTGAGCTTCATCTCAGTAGTGCCGCCATAGAAATATTTGTGGAATTTCTGCTCCAGATCACGCCACTCTCTGATAGAATCGGCTGGTAATGATGCAAACCATGTGAAAGCTGGACCTGACAGCGACAGAGGGAACAATCTGATCTTCCATATGTCATTAGCCGAAGCCTCACCACACTGCGCGAGGAAACGGCCGATATGCTCCATGGTCGACGTGTTATCCTGTCCAGAAAACTTAGAGAAATCTGGAACCTTGTACCGCGGAGGGAAAGGAGTCCTATCGTACCACTTTGGATATGGTCGACGATACACAGAAGTCTGATCCTTCGCCTTCAAGCCAAATTGATCTCTCATTATATCAGCAATCTTGACGGCCCAGTCATCTGCCCCCGAATTCCTTGCTGCCGATGATGGCCCCTGCTGATCTGGCCACCCTCGATTACCTCCAGAACCGGTAGGCGCATACTGCTCTGCAATCTGGAAAGTCCGACCTCCCACACCCCTTGTAGGAGTACCCAAAGACAGCCGATAACTTCTCTGAGGAGTATAGTACATCGGCCCACCTCCTACCTCATTGTAGATTGTACCATCAGCTGTCTTGATAATGAGGTCCTTCAGAGTGTTGACCAATACTGGAGACTGATTGATCAACGCTTGATGCATGGCAGTATAGATCATGTCGCTCAGATTTCCGGACGGAACCTGAGACGAACCTGCAGCTGATGTTGGCGGCGGAGGCTGCACAGGTACTTCCTCTGTCACCCTGGCATCTCTAGCAGCTTTGAGCGCATCTTCAAACATGGTCTTGATAGAATCCACCAAGGGTGTAGATTCTTCCGCCAATGCTTTCTGAACAGCAACATTAACTATCTTCTGGATCTCCTCAGCTGCTGCCTTCTCGTCTGATGACCCCGCCGGTTTCTTGGAAGTATCCACGACAACTGGCATGGGAAAAGGATTGGACTGAACCACACCTCCCCTTGTCTTCTTGAATGATTGCAGACACAACTCTTTATAGTCTTCCATGTTCTTCAAGAGTAGTTGCTTCTGCTCATCACTCAGCTGATCTTCTGTCACCTGAATGACATTATGTGCCCCAATCTTGGACTTGTCAATTGGTGTCCCGTCTTGCGACATGATTTCAATGAACGGGTCCTACCGGGCGTGCCAAAAAGTGTGTTGACCAGAAAATCACACACAAACGGCCTGGAAGATCTGATTAACTTCAGTGCAGGACGAAGTCTTGTACACCGTGCGAATCCCGAAGCGTGCCAGTCAGTTTTCCTGAAAAACTAACAAAAAGACAAGAAGGTCAAATTCACTTGATCACCGGCCCGAAAAACAGGCCGATGTGTAGCCGACACTCAGGTGTCGCTGAAACAGTCGATAATAATAAACAAAAGGGGAAGTAAAACGATCGACTGCAGCTATCGGCTATGCCCTATCGGCTTCTTGTCATCGGCTAATGAACAGTAAAGAGAAACAGATCTGATGAATCGCAGCAAACTATCGACTAGATCTGGATATTTACATAAACAACTTAAAACCAGCCAAAACAGTGCGATTATGAATATAAGAATTTCAGAAAAAAGATCTGTATGATAGCTAATCGGCTAAACACTCCGGTCAAACCCCAGATCGATCAATCGGCTAACCACGTCACAGAACCACTTCAACAAAACCCGTAGGATCGGACTTAACCGAGACAACAATAAGGTCTTACAAAAGCAATTAGGTGGAAGATCAACTAATAAATAAATCTAAAGTGATTATGATTACTAATCGGCTAAACGTCCCGATCAAACCCTAAATCGATCTATCGGCCAGACACGTCACAGAACTAGTTCCAATAAAACCCGTAGGATCGGACTTAACCGAGACAGCAGTAAGGTTCTATCGAAAATAATTTGGTGGAAGACCAACTGATAAATCGATCTAGAGTGACTCGAATATATTTAATCTATTTATACTATGTTCATCAAACAAACGTTGCGTAGGATCGGACCTAACCGAGACAGCAATAACGACGCCGATCTTGCTAACAGTTCCAAATAGATCTCATATACCGGATAACTGGCAATTAAACCAACAACACTAGCAGATTCGATCAACCCAATGCAGTGAGATAAATCGATCAAAGCACCAGACGAGAAGGTTACTAGATAGTCGAGATAATTACCATGGGGTGACGAATTCCCTGCCCTAGCGGAGATCGTGCTGATGCAGCCCGCTCGAACAAGAAACCCGTCGAGAAAAACAGGTTGGCGATGCGCCGAGAGTTGTATTGAATTGTGTATTATCCTAATTACAAGCACCTGGGTTTATTTTATACACCCGAGGTAACCGACTTGGAAACAAACACGACTCCTCCTAACTTTCGTTCCAAGACTAATTTTATTCCTATCTTAACTAATGCACAGATCCAACAAATTAAAATCTTTCCCTGCCCCTGTCAACGCGGCGTCTCTTCCAGATACGATCTCCCCTTGCCTTATCTTTCGCCACGTGCCCAAGGACTTCCAAAATCCAGTGTCAACACCATGTCTGCGGCCAAGACCGAACTCTTGAAGCACGCAGAAGCGGAGCTGAAGCGGTCCGCTGCGCGCCACGAGGAGCTCGAGAAACAGGCATCAGCACTGCACGATCGAGAATCCGAGCTCCTTCATTGAGAAGAAGCGGTCCGTGCTCTGCAGGCTGGGATGGAGGAGCGGCAGCAGGAGAACGCCGCCTTGCGAAAATCCCTGCAAGGTACGAATCTATACTCTGCGCCTACTCTTCCTTTAATTAACTGACCAAGTCCTGTTCCTTTCAGAGCAAGAGAAGCTGGCCAATGACTGGGCGCAGCGCGAGAAGCAGCTGCTCCAGAAGTTGAAAGGTAAAAGGTCGAACCCCTTTCGCTTGCTTCAAACAATTGTTTCAACTTACTGACCAGGTCTTGCTTCTTTCCAGAGCAAGAGAAGCTGACCAACGACCAGTTGAAAGCTCTGCAGGAGAAAGAGGAGCTGGAGATGACCCAAACCGGTCGCATCGAGAAGCTGGAGTCCGATCTGATGGGTAAGTCTATCATCCTCCTCTCCTCCTGTGTTCCCGACCGCTCACGGCACCTTCTCTGTTCATCAGATAAGGATAACGAGCTGATCGGCGCTAAACTTCTTTCCACAGCTGCGAAGGAGGGGAATGCGCGCTTGCTGGAGATCACCAATACCGCCAAGGAGGAGTCGAACCAACTGTCTTCCGCGCTAAAAGCAGCGGAGGCCAATCTGGCAACTCGGTCTACGGAGTTGACTCAAGCGCTCGAATCCCTCAAGGCTGCGGATGAAGCTAAGAGCAAGGCGGTCGAGGACGCCCGGGGCCTCCAGAACAAGCTCGCCACCCTTAAGCATCAGACCAGTCGATGGCGGATGGAGCACGCCCGTAAGTGTCGGCCTTCTATGGAGTTTTCTTTGTCTGAGTCTTGTACTCTCCTGACCTCCTACTTCTTGCAGAACTTGTAGGCGGCTCCAAGAGGCTGGCGGGGTACTTGAGCGGAGGGGATACTTCAACTTTGATCGAGCCGCTCCACGACCTGCTGTGGTTAGCTCCCGAGAAGGTCCAGGAGCAATGCCGCATCGTCGCTGCTGAAGCGGGGACACAGGTGGTGGCTACGATCCGATCATGGTTCCCGGGGGTGGACTTGAAGTTCGTCGCTGGCGGCTTCCATCCGGGCACGACCGATGAACAATGCCATGAGCTGATGGCGTCATCGGTGGAGGCTGTGGGTGAATTGGTGAAGGACCTGCCAGTGAACCCACGCCATCTGCCGCTACAGTCACGCTCCCCGGATGCTGCGGTCATTGGCGGCGACCTTTTGGAGGATGACTTGGAAGAAGACCCCCCAGCGCCATAAGATTAGACCTGTAAAACTGTATATTGTTGAAAAGATACAGGCTTAACCGTAATATAAATTTTCTAGCAAACTTGTTTCAAGTTTATTCATGTTTCGACCGGTCCTGAGACGAGTTTGGTTGGTCTAACGTAGTTTCGACTTAGCTTTTCTCGCGCTTGAAGCAGCGTTCAGTGCCGAGACTTACTACGTCATCCTCCCTTCTCCCTTTATACCGGCCGAACAGCTAATTCCACCCAGTTGGACTGGACTGCTCTCTTAGATTAAGCATCGACGGTCAACCTGAAGGCGTTTTCGACCGATAGCATGACCGCTGGCCTTTGGCTCTGGGTTTAGCTTACGGCGTCAGTCTGCTGAACAGGTTTGAACGATGTCTAGCTTTCTCATGGAGCGTTTACCAATCGTGGGACACGAGTTTTTGGTGACTGCCAAGAATAGCAGCCCCCTGGCTCGGGTACTTAAAGTATAAAGTAAGAAGCCGAGGCAAAAAATTATGTATGGCGACCAAAAATGATATATCAAATCGATCAAACTGGTCAATATTGCACACATAACTAAAACATGTGATTACATCAAAAAAGAACTTTAAGTGTAAAAACGACGTAGCTGATCTATGTTCCAGGAATTGGGGATGTCCTCCTCATCTTCTGTCATCAGCCGGTAGGCGCCCGGTCGAGTCGTTTCCTTGTTGACGACGAACGGTCCTTCCCAGACAGGCGACAACTTGTGCCGGTCCTTGGTGGTCTGGATCTTTCTAAGAACCAAGTCGCCGACTTGAAACTGCCTGCCCCGGACATGTCGGTCGTGATAACGCCGCAAATCCTGATGATATTTAGCTGCGCAGATGAGAGCTCGGTCGCGCATCTCTTCTGCAGCGATTAACTCCATCTGGCGCTGATCATCATACTTGTCTTCGTCATAGCACTTGACTCTGGCTGAGATGAGGTTTACCTCAGTCGGTAACATGGTCTCCGACCCATAGACCAGGGAGAACGGAGATTGACCTGTCGCTCGACTAACATTCGTGCGCAGGCCCCATAAGACCGATGGTAATTCCTGCACCCACTTCCCAGCATAAGGCTCCAATCGGTCGAATATCCTTGGCTTGAGTCCTGTCAGAATCATCCCGTTTGCTCGCTCCACCTACCCGTTGCTCTGCGGGTGTGAGACCGATGCATAATTGACCTGGATGACCAAGTCAGCTGCGATGTCCTGAAAGAATGCAGACGTGAACTGTGGTTCGTTGTCCTTGATGATGCACCGGGGGGTACCGAAGCGGACGAAGATGTTCTGAAGGAATTTGACCGCCTTCTGCGAGGTGATCGCTGTTACTGGTTCTGCCTCTACCCACTTGGTGAATTTGTCAATAGCGACGAACAAGTGCGTGAAGCCCCCTGGCGCCTTCTTGAACTGACCGACAATGTCGAGCCCCCATGTTGCGAAGGGCCAGGTCATTGGGATCATGCGCAACTCATGGGCAGGAACGTGAGTCTGTCGAGCGAAGAATTGACAGCCTTCGCACTTCCTGACCACTTATGCTGCATCGTCGACCGCCGTAGGCCAGTAGAACCCTTGCCGGAAGACTTTAGCCACCAGCGTTTTTGCTGATGCATGATTCCCGCAGATTCCGCCGTGGATCTCCTGTAGCAAGTCCATCCCATCGCTCATGGAAATACACTTCAACAGGACATTGTTGCCACCGCGTCGGTAGAGTTCGTCGTCGACCAACAAGTACGCTCTGGCCTTTATTTCAAGGTGGCGTTGCTCGGTTTTGTCGGTCGGGAGGATCTCCGAGCGAAGGTACTCGATGAAGGGAGTGCGCCAATCAGTGTCAACCACCATAACTTGAAGCCCCTGAGGATCGTCGTCGGTCGGAGCCGTCGTCTGGGCGGTCGGAGATGCGTCGGGGGCGGTCGGAGCCACGCCGGTAGCGGTCGGGGCCGCGTCTGGGTGGGTTTGCTCCTTAAGCCTGACCGACAGCTTGTCCATGACATGCAAAAAGACACCCGAAGGGACCGGTCGCCGTGACGATCCAAGCTTGGACAGCTCATCTGTAGCGGAATTCTTGTCGCGCAGTACGTGGGTGATGCGAAGACCGTCGAACTTGTCCTCAAGCTTCCAGACTCCACGACAATACGCGGCCATGGTATCATCAACGCACGACCAATCCTTATTGACCTGGTTGATGACCAGCACAGAATCACCGTAAATGTCGAGTCACTTGACGCCGAGCGATGCCGCTACTTGGAATCCGTGGAGGAGAGCCTCGTACTCCGCCGCGTTGTTGGATGCTCTGAAATTCATCTGGAGGACGTATTTGGGCGGCTCCTTTCGTGGAGTGAGGAGCAAAACCCTAGCCCCCGCGCCTTGAAGCTGCAGGGACCCGTCAAAATACATCTCCCAGTACTCTAGGTCTTGAATCTCCAGCGGGACTTGGGTTTCTAACCACTCGGAGAAGAAATCCGCAAGGGCCTGACCCTTGATTGCAGTGCGCGGTGTGAAGGTAATCTCATACTGACCCAACTCGACCGCCCACTTGGCTATTTGACCGGTTGCTTCTCGGTTTGTCAGGACATCACCAAGAGCAAAGCCGGTCATCACCCTGATCGGGTGAGCTTGAAAGTAGTGCTTGAGTTTCCGCGAAGTGATGAGGATAGCATAAATTAGCTTCTGAATCTGAAAGTACCGCACCTTGGAATCTGTCAGGACTTCGCTGACGAAGTAGACCGGGTGCTGAACCTTCTGGATGTGTCCTTCCTCCTGTCGATCGACCGCTTGGACCGTGCTGACCACGTGAATAGTAGCGGAGATGTACAGCTGGATGACTTCGTCGGGCCCAGGCGGGATGAGAACCGGAGGAGTACTCAGGTAGGTTTTCAGATCATCGAACGCTACCTGTGCTTCCGCGGTCCACTGAAACTTGTCCTGCTTCTTGAGCAGTCCAAAAAAGGGCAAACCTCTAATACCCAGTCTTGAGATGAAGCGACTCAGCGCAGCCATGCAGCCGGTCAGCTTTTGAACATCTTTCTGAGACTGAGGTGGTTGCATATCCAAGATGGTCTTGATTTTCTCTGGGTTCGCCTCGATTCCTCGCCAAGAAACCAAGTAACCGAGCAGCTTGCCCAATCGAACACCAAAGACGCACTTCTGTGGGTTGAGTTTCATGGAGAAGTTTCTCAGATTGCCAAAGGTCTCCGCCAGGTCAGAGATGAGATCTTCAGCTTTCCGGGACTTCACCACCACGTCGTCGACGTAAGCTTCAGCGTTCCGACCGATCTGAGAATCGAGGCAGCGTTGCACACCGCGTTGGTAAGTCGCGCCTGTGACACCCCAGGTGTCTCTTGCCAATTTCTGATCATGCCAGCTTTGCTAACTGAGGTGGCATAATTAAATTTTCAAATCTCACTTCAAACTAATGGCAAAAATTTGGATTAATGCAAATATAAGTCAAATTTTGAAAAGCAAGTTTAAAAATTTGAACTGAAGTTGGTGCAACCAAAAATTCAGATGAAAGAGGAAAGTGAAATAATAATCTAGCAAAAATTTCAGAAGCAATTGAAATTGGGAAGTGCCTCAAATAATTGAATCAAGTTTAAATTTTAAACTACTTATTTGAATTTCGAATTCAACTTCCTGCAAGTTTTCATCAAAGCAAATGGACATCTGTCCTGTACAGGTGTCAAGGTGAAGTCATGCAAAATCTGAGAAATTTTGAAGCCTAAACACCTTTCCAAATGAAATTTACAAAAGAGAAAAGGTAGCAGGACCCACCTGTCATTCACACCACCGCTCAGTTTCTTCCTCACCGAGCACAACGTTCGTGCATGACCGCCACCTCGCCTCCCACCGCTCCAGCTCACCCTGAGTCTCCTTCAAGCATCCAAACCGGTCTCTGGACCTTCTCCCTTCGTCCTCGGTCGCTCAGTCCGCTCCTTCACAATCCCAGCTCGCTCTCGCTCTCTCTTTTCTGCTCGCCTCGTCGCCATGGCCGCCGCTACTTGAGCTCACGCGCCTGGCTCCTCTACTCCATCCCAGCATGAGTTCAAGCCATCCACAGACGCGTCTCCACCTCCTCTACCTCCTCAAAGAGCAAGAACATGAAGCCGTGCATTTTACCGAGAGTATTTTGAGGAAAACTCCTACGAGGTCACCGACGAACATCCCCGGCTTCCCCACGAAATTCGTCGGCCACAGTGAGCCTCATTCCCTCATTCCTCCTCCATTGGGTGCGCAAACCTTCAGAGAATACCCGTGACTTGTTTAACCTTTGGATTATCCGACGAGGTCGCCGGAATCCTACTTTTCCCCAACATCGCCGGCGAGCACCATCGACCTCGACTACGACGACCTCTCTCCGGTCCGCCTAGACGACGACATCATCGACGCCGGTCTTCTCAGTGACTCAGTGAAGCTCTAGAGCCAAACGGTGAAGCTCCTCGTCAACTCTGCCGACCGGCGACCTCGCCGAACCTCGTCTCACCGCCGCCGCTCGTCGCCAGTAATTTTCCGGTGAGTCCCCAACCTCGAGGACCACGGATCTGAGCCCCCCTCGTTGTGCGCATCACCTAGAGCCTGTCCCCGCCCTTCCTCGTCGATGTTTCCCTCGTTCCGACGAAACTCCGGCCGCCCTCCTGTACGTGCGATCTGTTGAAGACGACGATGGCAAACTCGTAAATATGTGGCAACTTTCTCAGAAAAGCAATAAACTTCAAAAATCGAGATCTGGAGTTATATATGTCCAAAAATTGCAAACTAAATTTTGTTGGGTTCCTCTTGGATAGATCTATCCACTGGTTAGCAAGTTGATCCACATTTCTGCATGGTTTGCCCTGTAAAAATGATAGAAGCAAAACTTTGTTTTGCTCATATTATTTTATTGGCTCATGATAAAAATGCGAAACCAGGCTTGTTAGAACCCTCTTGGCATGCTCTTTCCAGCCATGTATCATATACCCCTCGTTTCTGTAGGAAGAAGTATTTATGGCCTTCTCTTTGATAAACTTGTCTGAATTTTTATAAATTCTCTGATGCTCCATAAATCTTGAACCTGTGCATGCATGTTCCTTAGATGATGTACTACGACCCTATTTTCTGGCATGACCAGTTTCGCTTCAGAGAATTTTGTATGATTTATTTTATGCTGCCACAATGATTTAGACCTTTAATTAATTCCACTACGGCTAAAATCATGAAAATGAGTCTCATGACATGTTGTTGCATGTTAGTATCAGTAGCAAGCCATTCATGTCAAAATGTTCAGAAAAGAATTTATTTTGACTTACTTTGGTGTAATTGGAATGAATTACTTTATAGTATAATAATGCTACATGGGAGTCAATGAAGGAAATAAGGAAAACTAAATCTAAATCACCAATTTCAGAACTGAACTCCTTATTTGGAATCTGAAACCAAGTCACACTCATTGCATGCACATGTTGGATTAATTGTCTTTGTATTCTTTCTATTGACATATAATTCATTTTTAGGAAACGATCTCGAAGAGGATATTCAGAAGGATCCTCCTACTGAAGAAACTGACTTTGCTACAGCTAACTTAGTTGCTGAACATCAAGGCAAGCCCCGGTGCATCCCACCCCTTTTGCAAATATTTTTGTTTCTGGAAATAATGATGCTAGTGAGTCTAGGATGTTTGTTGCACTTAAGTTATAGGAGTTGTTTGGAAACTCTCCTGCATGTTCCCAAATGTCCTATGTTGTTTATGTGTCTATCCTAGTAGCTCGGTAGAATACCTGCTATGCCTAGTTAAAGTATTTCGTATCGATCAAGTATTGTTTCGTGAATAAGAACTTGATCACTAAAGTTGAAGATAATGGAATGAGTTTATGTTATTGTGGAGACCGGGCAGGGACATTGCATGTGTAGGTTGCAGCAACTCACGGAGGGGTTGGCTGTTGTAGCCCTGTCTGTGTCGATTAAGGACCGTCTCGATGTTGGCCCTCTTGATCAAGCATTGAACAGTACCGAAGGCATACTAGTGATAATGGGCACTAGCAAACTGATGTAGCATGTATGGTGGCAATGTTAGACGGCACCCTGTACAGGTGTATTGGGCAGGTTCAGGCCATAGGAGGTACGAGGTACCGTTGGTGGGACGGCTGCCCAATCTCTGAGACTAGAACCGCCTTTATTGTTTACTGTCTTGCGAACGGTTGCCGTATATGACCTTCGGTGGTGCATATACGTCGTGTACTTCGGGTTTTCCCAGCTGGTGTAAATCGATTGCAATCGCTGTCCCTCGCAGTAATGAGTACCCGCTTGTGAATTGCGCCTTCACGTAGCACACATGACTTGAGGATGATGATGAACTGTGGTTAGAATGATGGATTATTGTTGATATTACTCTCATACTTGTTGTTCATATGTTATATGTTAAGTTACCTGTTTACTGTCCTGTTTCACATATGCCACTGTTTAAATCAAGATAAAAGCTTGGCTAATTATGTTAGAAAGAAATATTGCTGCTTAAGTGCGAGTCATTTTAAATTCAGCCTTCCTATGGTAAGCCTCTGCATGTCTAGGAGTCAATTGACGGGTAAGACTTGCTGAGTAATTAGTACTCAGGCTTTGTGCCTTCGTTGTTTTCAGGTAGTACATATATTATCTTGCCTGATGGTGTTCTTCCCTGGGATGTGCAAGTCCCAGCAGGTTGGACTGCCCACTGGAAGTCCGATCAGCCGCTGCAGTGATGGTTGTTGCTAGAGCGATATTCTGGATGGGCATCCGAATGTCGCTAATGCTGTACCGTTGAGAGTTCGATGTATCTCTCGTGTATCTTACGTGTTTTCGAACTCATCGTTTGTCGCTTCCGTTAAACTTTATCTTCCGCTGAACTCTGAACCTTGTTGTAATAAAGATAATAACCTTGTTAATTAAGATGAAAGTGTTGTATTATCTCGTGTCTGCTTAAACAGCACCGTGGGACAAAGATCCTGTGGATCGGACTGTCAGAGCGCCCGCATTCTTCAGACCGAACGGCATGGTCGTATAGCAGTAGGCACCAAAGGGGGTGATGAACGATGTCTTGATCTGATCTTCAACTTTGAGGGGAATCTGGTGATAGCCAGAATAGGCATCCAGAAAACAGAGGCGCTCGCAGCCAGCGGTCGAATCAACCACTTGGTCGATCCAAGGCAGCGCGAAAGGGTCTTTAGGACGTGCCTTGTTGAGATCGGTATAATCGACACACATTCTTAACTCTTTATTCTTTTTAGGAACAAGGACTGGATTTGCTAACCAGTCTGGATGACACACCTCCCTAATGAACTTAGCTGCTAACAACCTAACTGTTTCCTTCTTGATAGCCTCCTTGCGGTCTTGAGCGAACCTCCGGAGTCGTTGCTTGACTGGCTTGGCGTCTGGACGCACCTTCAGTGCGTGCTCAATCTTCTCCCTAGGGACACCCGGCATATCAGAAGGTTGCCATGCGAAGATGTCCCTATTTTCCTAGAGGAAAAGAGTGAGCACGTTTTCCTAATTGTCCCCCAGGTCAGCCCCTATATGGGTGATCTTGGAAGAATCTGCAGCGTCGAGCTGGATCGTCTTGGAGGCCACCTCGTCTGCCTTGAGCTTCTCTTTGGCAGCCTTCTTGGATGGTAGCTCTCCGGTCGGTGCTTCTGGCTTCGCTTGGATAGCCTCAGCAGCCTGCTTTATGTTGTCGTGCTCAACTGTTGTCTCAGCCTGATCGGCGAGCTCACAGCTGTGAACGTCGCACGCAAAGGCGGTCTTGATGTCAGTGCGCAGCGAGATCACTCCTTTGGGTCCTGGCATCTTCATCATCAGGTAAGGATTATGCGGGACCGCCATAAACTTGGCGATAGCCGGACGACCGAGGATGGCATGGTAGGCTGAGTGAATGTCTGCCACCTGGAAGGTGATGCGCTCGGTCCTGAAGTTGTCCCTCGTCCCAAAGGTGACTGGTAACGTGACCTGCCCCAATGGGTAGCTGCTCCGCCCTGGTATGATACCGTGGAAGGGTGAAGAGCTAGGCTCAAGGTCTTTGACCGTGAGTCCGAGCTCGGGGAGGGTCTTTACGAAGAGTAGGTCCAAGCAGCTCCCGCCATCAACGAACGTCTTCTTCAGTCGCACTTTTGTTGACGGTTGGCTCCAAGACGAGAGGGTATTGGCCCGGTCGGGGAACGCGAACGGGGTGGTCCGACCGGTCGAAGGTGATCGGGACTTCTGACCAGCGCAGATATTCCGGCGCAGCAGGGGCGACAGCGTTAACCTCTCTCAGAGCGAGCTTTTGCTTGCGCTTGGAGGAACACGCGTTCAGCTCGCCGAAGATGACGTTGACCTCCTTCTCTGAGTCCTGGAATTCGTCGCCGTCCTCTTTATCCTTGTCCACCTTTTCCTCATCTTTGTTCCTGGGCGGTCGTGTAGGCGCCACTTTCATGGCAGCCGTGGCGAACGCCTTGAGACTGAAGCATTCTCTGGCTTTATGACTGCCGCCATGCATCATGCAGGGGCCATCTAGCAGCTCTTCGAAGGACACACGGCGATTCGTCCCTTTCTTGGGAGGAGTCAGCCGGTTGCTGCTCTGTCCTACGGCGGCGACCATCTTGTCAGCCTTCCGCTTGTTGTTGTTGTTCTGCTTGGGGTTCGGCTGCCCGGCGTCATCACGCTGGCGCTCCTTCCCCTTGTTGCCTCGGATGTTCTGCAGTGCTGACTCACCCGAGGCGTACTTGTCAGCGATGTCGAAGCACTCGGCCGCGGTCAGACCGAGGTCGTGGTTGCGGCGGCCGATCTCGGTCACTAGCTCGTCGCTCCTGAGGCCCGCTTGAAAGGCCGAGATGACCTGCTGGTCGGGGACGCTTGGGATGGTGGTCTTCTTCTCGCAGAACCGCCAGATGTATTCTCTGAGCGTCTCGTCGGGCTTCTGGCGGACTCGTGAGAGGTCGAAGTGACTCCCTGGCTTCTCGCAAGTTGCTTGGAAGTTGGAGACGAACTTTCTTGTGAGCTCCTCCCACGTGCCGATGGATTCCTTCGGGAGAGCATTGAGCCAAAACCGACCAGCCGCATCTAAGCAGACAGGCAGGTAGTTGGCCATGACGTAGGAGTCACCGCCCGCCGAGCCGATGGCGATCGAGTAGAGGCGGATCCACTCGGTCGGGTCGGTCTTGCCGTCGTATTTCTCGATCCCCACCGGCTTGAAGTTCCTGGGCCACGTGCAGTTGCGGAGATCGCGGGAGTAGGCTCGAATTCCCGAGTACTCATCATCGTCGCTGTTGCGGCTCCCGCGTGGCGATGTCGAAGCACGGCGTTGACGACGATGCTGGCGGTCGTCGCTGTGTGGCGGCGGCGGCCGTTGTTGTCGCTGTCGTCGCTGATGTCCATCGGCGACCGGTTCTGGCGATGGTTCCGTCGTGGCGGTGTACGCTCCCGGTTTGGGTCACGCAACGGGGTTCGATCACTCTCTTGGCGGCAGTCGTTGTTGTTGGCGGTTGTTGTTGTTGACGGATCACTATTGTAGCATTTCACCTTGGAGAATTCCAGGGTTATCGTATTTATATTTCCGCAGGGAAGTAGAGCAAAAGGGAGCTGAATAATAGCAATGCATTGAACAATTTGGAGAAGGAATAATGTATCAACTATACTTGAGACGGGGGTAAGATATGGGTGGCACACACATCCTCAAATCCGAAGTGATAAAAGAAACAAAACTGTAGTATACATTTGGGAGAGCAACGAGATAGAGTTAAGGCTACCTGTATGTTTATCTATTATTTACTCTTCCTAGCAGTCAAGTCTACAAAGATTATCTACTCTAGCTAAGTTCATACACATACAAGTCATGTCGTTTCGGGGCACACACGTGCTAGGTTAACCGATGATGCTAGTTCAAACCTAGGGAACCGTATGCTATAATTAAGACCCTGCTGAGTCCAACCCGGATGTGGTGGATTACAGAGACCGGTACAGCTGTCACATACACTCGCGGCTACCATCATCCGTGGGGTTGGGTGCCAAACGTGCATAGGCCAAGCTCTAAGCGCCATGCTTACAACCCGCCTAGAGGAACTACTCTTGATCAACGGAGCAGCCCAATCTAAGTATAAACAAGCACAGATTTCACCGGACGTCATCTCCGATGGCGGCACTCTCTCGTACTTGCGTACACCAACAATCACGAATCCCACAACAAGACTTCTACGAGCACTTACTTAATAGAATAAATAAGCTAAATAGAAAAGAACCACTAAAAGAAATAAATAAAGATAAAACTAATTATATATTAAAAAGAATATCTCAAGAGTAAGGATACAAAGAGCTATACCAAGACTCCGAGAAGACTCCGGAAGCCCGAGAGAGCTCTCACTCTACTCTACTCTACTCTAACTCCCAAAGCTACTACTAAACAAGAAAATGTAAACACTTGGATGAAGTGTGAGGTGCGAGTTGCTTCTGAGGCCGGGGGGTCCTATTTATAGGTCTCCAAGGCGGTGGAAACGCTGCTGCCGACTCTGGAGAGGCGGTGGCGCCAAAGCCGGCCGGCCGGCCTAGTGGGGTGGCCGGCCGGCCGTCCACTGTGTCGGCTCGCCACCGACTTGCTCCTGGACGCTCCAGATCACTCCCTGAAGGCGGTCTGAAGGTCAGTTTCTTCGTGGGGTCGGTAGGATTGCAGTGGGGGCCAAGTTAAGGCCCAAATGGCCCACCTTCTAGAATGACGGTGGAATCCACTGGGCTGAGCCTTTAATTATGCGTGGTGGACCAGTTTCTAGCCCACTGGAGGGAGCCCGGGGCCGGCGGCCACTAGGTGGGGCCGGTCGGCCAGGGATTTTCCCTGACTGGGCCCACTTTCCTCCATTATTCACTCATGCATCCAAATATCCACCAAAACTTGTAGAGTAGCGTTATTCCTATCTACTATGCACAAAATCTTGGTGTTATGCTTTTATTTACCGGAAGGGTGGCGGTCAAAACATGGTTTAACGACCGCCAACAACCTCTCCAAGCTTAAACTTTGCTCGTCCCGAGCAAATTCAACTCAGGGTACCGGCGGATCAGGAGTTACAAAGAAGCGACCCATGGGTAATAAAGATGCGACAACATACTCCCTAAACAGTGGTAAGTTTACAAGAGCACAAAATATTCATGAGTGTTGCAAAAAATCGTGGGGCTTATATGTTACACCTGGTCATGCAGCATTGAAGACTAGAACGGCACTTTTGGACAAGTAAACAATTCTAGCAGGTATGCATCTAGAGTTTTTATGTGCTGCAAGGTAAGGTGCAAAAAAAATCCTCCTTCGTTTTGGGTGGCACTTCTCTTACCTACTAATGTGAGTCCTATTCCTACAAGCTTCACTCATCCTACCTTCTACCAAATGAGGCTTTGTATGTGGAGCTTGGTAAGGAATGCACAAATGCCATGCACATATTTAAAGCTAAAGAATGAGTCTCAATCAACATAGCAACTCCATTTGCTTCGGTCATAAGAAATGATGTGATGGAGGGGGAGAAAATGAACTCACACTTGTGGAAGGGGGTTTTGAAAACATTGGTCTTTTATTTTGGTCAAGATGTTTATGATAAAAACCATATAGCCATTGACTTTTGTCATGCAACCATGGAGTTTTTTTTTCTTTTTTTTTACTACTCCATGGTGCAAGGGGCCATAAGTTTTGCATGGTTCAGAGGAAACATTTTGAAATATTCTTGAGCATCTTCGGATGGACCAAAAGTTTTGCAAACTCTGAAAAATGTTTGGTTGATTTATCCAAACATTCCCCTTTTTATTTGGTGGAGAGAAATTTTTGAAAACACACGCGAAGGGATTATGACCAAAATTAGGAGTGCTTAGTTTCAAAGTACATCAACCTTAACTAAACTCAATACATAAACAATTGGCTATAAGTGGGGCTGTTTCGAATATCATGATATGGCTCTGGTAGGTAAATAAATCCTCACACTAAGAGAAGTGTGCCAAAACGGAAGGGTTTTAGGTACTTGCAGCAATTCAAAAAAATACATCTCTGGAAGAAACCATACTAAGAAATTGCAACAAGTCCTAATCAATCGCATATCACAATCCACAATGCTCATACTTGGTGTAACAAATGCAACCCACGGAAATAAGCAAGACTCATGATGATCATCATGCTCAAATAAAATAACACATATGTCAGGAGTAGAGGTTGCATCTATGCGACACATGGGAAGCTAATTTGTAACTCGATCATCATTTCCCTTATGCGTAGCATAACACCAAGATTCTAGCATTTATTCGAAACAGGGAGTTTATTTATTAAAGGAAGGTTAGAAATACTTACCTGGGGGTCCTCCCCAAGCTTGAGTCTTTGCAAGACTCGAGCTAGTGTTGAACTCCTTCTTACCTGTCGGCCCTCCCCAAGCTTGAGTCTTTGCAAGACTTAAGCTTGATTCAGGCTCTTCCTCCTCCTCCTTAATCTGCAAAAAAAAAGAGTGAGGATGATACAAGTGGCTAGCCCCTAATGGGCATCGCCGGGAATCCTATTATTTTTGTTGCTTTTAATTTTTCTACTTTTTATTTTCTTTTCATTGTTTATGAAAAACGAATGCTAGGCCTAGCTAGGATAACGATTGGGATGGCCTCCCCAATCGGAGGGCTCTCATTTTTACGTCTTTGAGCTAGACGTTCTCCATGTCGCTTCAACTTGTCTGGACCTCGCTCGCTGGAGAATTTGGCGGGGCTGAGGTTCCTCTTCTTCTCTTCCGCCACACTTTGGTTGTCTTCTTTATGCTTGTGGCGGCGACCTTTTCTTTACTTGGCGCCTTTGTTGTGCTCTCTCCTCGGTCGATACCGTAGCTGCCTTCTTCTTTCGTGAGCGCCTAGCTCTCCTCTTCTTAGGCGATTGTGACTCGCCTACTCCTTCTTGTGGTGGAGGAGCAAGAGGGGCTTGCGGTGTATTTGGCGGCTGAGGCATTCTCCTTGGAGTCCTCCAATAATTAGCTGGCCTTCTTGCATTCTCTCTTGCCAGATAATTTCTCATGTATGCAATGAGCTTGTCTGGCTGTGGCATGGGTGGAGTAATCTCAATCTTCTCTCACTTCCCTTGGGTCCTTTTCATATATGACCCTTACTTGCTTGCATTGCTCAACCTTGGGCTTGAAGTTGAACGTCTCTTCCCTGCCGTTGAAATCCAAATGGATCTCTCCTGCCCCCACGTCGATGTTGGCGTTGGTGGTGCTCAAGAATGGCCTCCCAAGGATGAGAGGGGTCTTGACATCCACTTCCATGTCAAGCATAACGAAATCGACGAGGACGAAGAGATTTCTGATCTGCACGGAACTTCTTCGACTTCTTCGCATCCCCAAGGGCAGGCGTAGTGACCCGTCTGCAAGCTGGAGCTTCATGGTCGTTGGAGATAAAGGATGGTTTAACCCATCGTACATCGCCTTCGGCATGATGCTCACGCTCGCCCCTAAGTCACATAGTGCCCGAGTGAAAGACAGGTCGTTGACCAAACATGGAATGGTTGGCCATCCGGGATCTTTTCTGATCACATCCCTAGGAAGCGCAGTATCCAAGTCGCTTTCTTCACACCTGATGGTTATTGCATTAACACTCTCCTTGGGGTTAACTTCTGGTTGCCCAGGAAGTTTACCCGCACGAGGAGACTACACAGCTGAAGCAATTTGCGCAATTTGCGTTTCTAGCATCTTGTTATGGCTTAGCTGATTCTGCAGAGCAGTGCTGAACGACTCTAGCTTGGCATCTATGCTCTCTAAAGCCTTGTCCGTAGTAAGAAACTTCTTACTAATGCTGTCATTGATCTTGACCTGGCCGAGAACTAGATCCTTGATAGAGGGCTCATAACGGGAGAGATTGCCATTGTTACCTCCCTGATTTTTGTTGAAGGAGAGGTCGGGCCTGGAATTCCAGCCGTAGTTGTTCTGGGAGTGGTACCCATTGCCATTGTTGAATGTTGTATTATCACACGCTTTTCCTGCACATGGTGCATTATGGTAAGATGAGGTTATCTGATACAGTATGCTTTACATAGAAAAGAAGCCAAATCAGATTTTAAAGGTTCATAAAATATAAAATTGATGCAATTTGACGTTGTGATACCTTCTGGAATGGGCTTGACCGCATCTCCAACAGGTCTCCCCCTAGTAGGTCACCTTTAACTGTTGTTCCTTTCACATGCATATAGAAGCGAAGTCAAATGAATGTAATTATCAAAGTATGTAGCTGTACTCATGTGTGCAATAAGTTTTAAATAAACACTCAAGTTAATACAGATTATTTCAGGTTGCAGTACACTTTGATCAATACATTCAGAAGCATAATCATCACGGTTCCAGCATTCGAATGAGAAAGGTACAGGTGCAGTTAATGTAATGGAAATGCCAGGCTGCTTTCCTCATCGATAGGTCGGAAATAGGCCACGTTAAAAAAGGATATATATTATTACAATGAAGTAATTTTTCTGGATCTGTAGCTCAACAAAACGGACCAAAGCTACATACTTATGAACTCAGCATTTAACCTACGTTTTAAGTCAAAAACAACATCAAAGTGACGATATCAGGCAACCACAGACCTTGAACCCATTCCCCACTCCAGATCCGTAGATTTTTCTGGATCTGTAGCTCAACAAAACAGACCCAAGCTACATACTCATGAACTCAGCATGGCACGGCACGTGAATAGACCAACCGACCATAGTAAAAAAAAAAACAAAGAGGACCGGCAATCACCGCATCCGACAAACAATCACAAACAACCTAAACGAGTATCAAGTGTTTCGCTTGTGCCTACGAAACAAGGAAAACAAGTGCCTTCATGCTTCCGCTTCAGTCCCGCATTCCCCACTGGTATCGTCGGAGTCTTGCGAGGACGACCGCCCATCGGTGTTTCCGCTCCGGGAAGAAGGGGGCCGGGAGAAACGGCGAGGAGAGTCAGGAAAGTGCGACCAGGGAGTACGGGGCGGCGAACGAGGCGGAGAAGGATTGGGGATCGCAACAATGGTGCGACGAGAAGAAGAGATGGGGATTGGGGATGGCTCTGTTTTTTTTTTGGAACTGGAGGATGGCTCTGTTGAGGAGAAGGATTGGGATATTTTAAGAGTTGCCCGAGGTACTTTACCAAAATACCCTTCGCGGAGACACTAAAGCGTTCTAGAGGACAGGTACAAAACCGACATTTCCTCGTTTCGCCCATCCCCGAACGAAATTTGTAAGCCCAGTGCGCGCTACCCAGAAGCTAGTTTGAGCGGGCGGCCAAATTTGGTCCGGGCCCACGGGTCAGTGATCCCGGCTCACGTCAGGGGGACCCTGCCCCAAAATTTGGGCCGGTTCGTGACTAATCGGTTGACTATCTGTCCCTTCACTAAACTTTACACGTGCTATTATGTCTTAACACATATTCCCTCTGTTTTTAAATATATGACACCGTTGATTTTTTTCGTTAAGCGACTAATTATTTACATATATACATTTCACATTAAGCGACTCATATATTGTTGGTCAAAATTCAATAAAAAAGTCAACGGTGTAATTAAAAACGGAGGGAACACTCTAGTACAGACTACTACGTTGGCTAAGGCCCCCTTTGTTTGCGATTCTGATTCTAAAAATCTAGCTTTTGGATTAAAATTTTCAGAATCCCGATTTTAAGCAAAAGATGGAGCTGTTTGTTACTTTGTTTCCTTGGATTGTCGCACGAGGAAAATAAAACCCGCTTTCGTACTGGCGCGGAATGATTCACGTTCACCACATAGTCCGCTGAATGGAAATGTGAAGGAGGCACAACTTTATTTTCCATTTGAAAACGCGTCGACTTCAAATATGAATATCTTTCATTGTATGAATAGATTGCAGGGCAAGCTAGAAGACTAGCACAAACAGATTTAACAGTCCTATGACTATGATGACAAAAAATATCTCAGAAAATAAATAGTAAAATTTAACAGTCCAAACACTCCTCATCAATCTCCTTCCTCGGTCTGTGGCAACGAAGACATCAGGCATTTTGAAGAAACAACCAGAGATGCAGGGTAGGAAGCAGCCCTGGATTGCCACTGCCGCCGGCGACGGTAGGAAGAAGATGAACGGAAATGGATGAGGACGACACAACCACTCAGGGATCTGTTGGTGGTTCTTATGCTCTATTAAATATTTCTATTCAGCAAGCGCACGGATCACCATTGTAGCACTTCACCATGGAGTATTCCAGGGTATCGTATTTATAATTTCCACAGGGAAGCTAGCAGAAAACTTCAAGAAAGTACTGTCTAAATCGACCGTATGTGAATCACGTCAAACATTGATAGTTTGATAAATGTGGCACTCATGAAGTAATCCAGAAAAGAGTAATTAGTAAAAGACTGGGAGAGCAACGAGTGAAGAAAAGATTCCTAAAAATATATCCATCCTATGTATTTTATATTCAGCAATCTAATAATCTACAATTATGTACACGGGATCATACAACAGTCATAAATCTGTGCATCGGGACACGGATGTGTCATAGTGGCAGCCAAGACCACCACCATAAGGAACCACCCGCTATAATTAAGACACTGCTGGTCCACCCGGACGTGGTGGATTACAGAGACCGGTGTAGCTGTCACATACACTCGTGGCTACCATCCTCCGTGGGGTTGGGTGCAAACTCGCGTCTAGAATGATTCCTTAAACCATACAAGCAATTACTCTAAATAGCCTACCCTTAGCTAACAGGGCAGACCACCCATGCTCAATAATCTCAAATGAATTGTTTACGCATAGACCAGCTGACAACTCATGTAAGCCTATCTCACATAAACGTGGATCCAACACAGAGATATTTTTGAAGTAATTACTCAGAGCAATAATATAAATTAAAAGAATCACTGAATTAAATAAATAAGAAAAAATATCCATAATAATGTTTATTCAAAAGATAGTAAAGATACAAAAGAGCATTATCACACTTCCGAAGATGTCTCCGGAACCTCGAGCAAAGCTCTAACTCCAACTCTAACTCCCAACTAATACTAACACTAAAACAAGAAGAGTAATTGGATTCTCCAATGAGGTGCGAATTGTTTCAAAGCCGGCCAGGGGTATTTATAGCCTACTTAGGACCAGGGGACTCTTATAGCGCGAGGAGGAGTGGCGCGGCCGCCAAGGTAGGCCAGCCGGCCAGATAGGGAGGCCGGCCGGCCGTTCACAGTGTCGGTTGGCCACCGTCTTCACTCTGAACGCTCCTGATTGCTTGATGAAGTCGGTCCCGAGGTCGGTTTTTTCCTGGGGTCGGCAGAACTGGAGTAAGAGCCAAGTTTAGGCCCATTGTAGCCCATCTTCTAGAAAGTCCTCATTAAGTTCGAGTTGGGCTTCAGTATTCTGGTTTGTGGGCTTCTCGTGGCCCACTGGTGGAGGCCTGCAGGCTGTGGCCACTGGGTATGGCCGGCCAGCTTGGGATGCAGGCCGGCCGGCCTGGGATTTCTCTCACAGAGGCCCATTTTCTCCAGAATTACTCCTGCACTCATAAATCATCCAAAACTCCAAACTCGTGAAAATTTATTACTAGAATAAAACATTGCCGAACTTTGGTGATTTACCCATTTATTTACCGATATGTTGACGGTAGTTTGGTGAATTAAACACCGTCAACAAACCCCCAAGCTTAAACTTTGCTCGTCCCCGAGCAAACTAAAAACTTAGGTCATCGGTGGATTAGGAGTTGCTACAATGTTAGTGTCCTGCAGGTGTCTGATATACAACAACATACTCCAAGATAACAAAGTAATTTATAAACCAGCACAATCTATTTACCAGATATGCATACATTCAGTGGGGCTTATAGGTTACTTTGTCACATAACATTGAAAAGCAGAACAATCATTTTAGGTTTTTGTTAAACACATCCTGTATATAACAAGTCCAGAGTTTTTATTTGCTGCATACGAAAAATTAAATGCTCCTTTAAGTCTTTTGCGCTTCCCTTTTTGTCTCTCTTTTGTCGAGGCTATTCCCTACATAATTTCACAACCTAATGCTACACAAGATGGTTGTTCTGGTGGAGCTTGGTTTGGGTGCGCATATCTTTCACATATATTTTGTAAGGTTAAAAGATGATCTGGAGGAAACACAGCAACTTCTCAAAATCAGTCCGATGATAAACGTGGGAAGAGAAATCACTCATGCATCTTTCTATCTTCTTCGGTCAAGAGAAAATTTTGAGAGTGGCCACCAACCCCTTAAAAATCTTTGCTCCAAATTATGGGAGTTTTTTTTTTTTTTTTGAGAGTGGCCACCAACTCCCATATTGCAGCAGTCAGAAAAGATTTTTAGATGGTTCCCTAGACAATAATTTCGAATTTTCCTTGAGCATTTGAGTGAAGACAAAAGAATTTTTGTGGATGAGTGGTAATGAATTTCTCAATTTTCCATAAAAGGATGACTGATATGAGGAGTGCAAAGTTCGAGAAGATCAAAGTTTAACCGAACTCAATAAATGAAAGATAGCTAGGAACAAGGTTTGTTTCCATGATTCTGCAATATATGGCTCTGGTAGGTAAATGAATCCTCACAAGGGAAGCGCAAGACATTAAGGGTTTTTAGTTGCAGCATTTAGAAACTGAAAATATCTCTGGACTGTTAAAACAGAAACATGCTAACTTTACCCAAAACAGCCATGTCATGCAAGTCAATGCCTAGACTTGGCAAACCAGGTGCTACCCACATAAACATAGCGATATTAGCAAACTGATCATGCTAGTCTACGTCTTACTTTAAATACACAAGGAGCAGAGGTTGTATAAAGATACAAGAAAGGAACTAACAGAGCAACTATTCATCATCTCCTTTAAGAGTGGGTAAAAGGCCAGGTTTCGGCAACAAGAAAACAAACCAAATTTTCTTTTAAGAAAAAGCAAAAGAAAACAATCCAAACTGCAGAACGGACGAAGGACTGATACAACAAACGGCATGCGAAGACGGGCATGGCGATACAACAGACAGGACGGAGAACCATCAGAGAACTTCCAAAACTCCCTCCCCCCAAGCTTAGGCCTTTGCAAGGCGTAAGCTTGAACCAAGCCTAACGGTAAGAAGCTGTCCAGGGGTCCCACTCCCCCTGGGAAGGCTGGTCAAAGAAGGGAACATGGCCAGGGTGCTGCTCAGGTGGTGGCTGTGTCTCAGGCTGTGGTACGAATTGGGGTCCGTACTGCCGCTGGGACTGGGAAGTATCGATGTTCAGGCCTGAGGCGATCTGCTGGCAGAGGTGGTACATGTCATCTATCCTACCTCCCTGGTAGTAGACCTGACCTTGGAGGTCGGTCACGATGTTGGCGGTGTCATGCACGGTCTCGTGCAGCTGTGCCACATCCTGTGAGAGGTGCCAGTAGTTCCAGTTGGGTGCAAACCTAGCTGAGCGGGAGGATCCCACTTGTGGGCCGCCCATGAATCGTGGAGCGTGATAGCTCTGCTGGTATGGGTCAGGCTGATACTGTACTCCCCGGTGGCTGCATGGCCACCGGGAGGATAGTGGAACTGGTGAATCCCCTACACACCATGCGGAGGCGGCCAAGCAGGTGAGTCGCTACGCATGTCGGGGTCGCCTGAGTGATGTGACCCCGAACAGGGGGTCCAGCAGGGGGTCCAGCAGTGGTTCCTGCGTTCCTGGTTCTCGACCGGGTCACAGGTCCCTCGGCTACGCTGTGGCGGGCTGGCTCGGCTATCCTTAGGTCAATGGTCAGGCTTTTGGTGTGGTAGAGTCCTAGCCTCAGCTCGGGCAACTCAATCTCTGTACTATACCCGTAGTAAACCATGCGGTAGCGCCCCTCAGCTATCCTATTAACCATGTGGGCTTGGCGAAAATGTTCGCTCCCAATTACTATTTGGTTTCCAGGCAAAAAGGCTACTCGTGCTTGGTGCAACATTCCTAAGCCTCGTGCAATTCTAGTGATGTAAGACGTGAACAGAATAGGAGCATTTGAAGTAAACATCACACTCAACCAGTGATTAAGCACGTAGAGCAGAGGGTTGATTTTAATCTTTTTCACCATTGCATACAGGTAGTACAGATCAATTTTACTGACAGCCCTATTTTCATGGCGAGGTGATAAAACGAAACCACACCAACGATGCAAGATTCTTAGGGAAGGGTTATGGATTTCGCCAGTGCGACGGTGTATCCCGTTCTCCCCAGATATTTTAACCGAGAAAGTGTGTTCATTAAAGCCTTTAAGATTGTCTAGAGCCGTCTGCCCACTACGCTCGAAGCCCAGCAAATTACTCATGTCATAAAACGGCAAGTCAAAGTCCTAGTTAAACAAGCAAAATTTGATTCGTGTTCGCGCTATGGTTTTATCAGGGACTATTTGCAAGGTAACCAGGAACTTAACAGAAAGCCATTTTGCGCCTAGCTCAGCAGTATTAGAGGAGTCAGTGAGACCGATGTACCTCAGAGCTTGGTCGAAGTCCTCTTTTATACCGATGTCGGTGAGGAACTGGGGATCGAAAACTCGTGAGTGTTGAAACTCACGATTTCGTAGCCCAGCGATGCGGTTTCCTCTCGTCCTCATTGCGCGCGATGATGTGGTTCTCGTGCTCCATGTAGCGCACGATCGGGCCGACCGGTTCCACAGCCAGTGGTTCCGGTGGTTGCTGCCCTCCAGCATCTGACCCAGAGTGTGAGCTGCTGCCACGACTCTTGCCACTGACCTTCCTCTTGAGTGAGCTGAAGAAGCTCATGATGTCCTGCACAAGTGATTAGACAGCAGATACCCGAAGGGAATAGTCAATAAAATATTAGCGGGTTAGCTGTTTAGATTGAAGGATAATGAACACGATGGTGTAACATGCACATCTGGATTTTGAATAGATTTCAAACTTCAGCAGGTCAAACTTGGACTTTTGAAAGTTTGGGAATTTATTAAAATACCTTAACAGTGACAAAAAAATTCTTCAACAATTTGACAAATCACTAATTGATCTCTAGTTTGCTCAGGATTTTTGAGATGGGGACAGTTGCATTGAAAAACTTGGAGTTGCTTCACAACGATCAAGATTGACCAAAGGTTGAAGGAATTGATTTCCTTTCTTGAATTAAACGGGAACATTCCAGACCTTAAAAAAAATCATGAGAAATTCTGGAAGCATAGAATGAACCTCCAGCTCCAACTTCTCTTTTGGGTCAAGGTAGGTTGGAGCAACAGAATTTGAATTGAAAATTGGAGGAACAGCAGGATTTGCATGAACTTCTCTGAAATTTTAGAGACACTTCCAGAATTTCAAAAATCATGGAAAAATCTCCCAAAATTCTCATTCCTGACGGGATTGCTGCAGAAATTATTAGTTTGGAAAGTTGTTATTGAGAGTTTTGACTTGCTTCACAAGCATCGGTTTGACATTTACTTGAACACTTGATTTTTACTTCAGATTTGGTTTAATTCACTTTTGTTCAGTTTTGGTCAGCATAGGAAGTGCTTTGTAGCAATTTGGGCTGCAGTGACACAGGGTGTCACAATGTCCGATCCATTGTAATCACGAGTCACAACCAACAATGCAAGCACCACACGGTCACACCCCAAAATTTCTATTTTCGGATGTGAAGCATTTTTGCTAGCTTTTGTTCGAAAATAATAAATTAGTTCTATGTAATGAAAATGAATTTATGAAACTATAGAATAGGTTAAGGATATTAATGGTTGGATTATTCCTTGTTCAATTTCTCCGAAATATCCAATGTCTTTTTTATCCAATTTATCAATTTTATCCCTCTCTTTCTCATTTTCCCTTCACTTCCATTTAATCCGAAATTTCCTAAATTATTTCAGACCGAAACCCACCTTGAAGCCCAACCCATCTCTACATCTCTCTCTTCATTTCAGCCTGCCCCCAAGCCATTTGGCGAAGCCCAGTAACTTCAGCCCAGTAACCACCAGCCCACCTACTCTCTCTCCCAGTCAATGACGCGTGGGACCCGCCTGTCATCCCCGCCGCAAAACCCTATCCGATCCGTGCACCGCCGCCGCCGTCCTAGGCATGCGCGCCGGGGTCTCTAGGGTCTGCGCGCCTGAGGGCCCCAGCTCACCGTGCCGCCTTTTCCCCAACTCCGCGGCCCCACGCGATCCTGCCCTCCATTGCCGCGATGCGCCGCCGCCGCCATTGCCGCCGCCACCCGGAGCTCGATGCCCCGTCGCTCGAGTCTTCCCGGCGCCTCCCGACCCGATGAAGAGCTTCGTGAAGACGCGCCTCCCCTTGGACCTTCTTCCCCTACGAGCTCCGACGCCAGGAGCTGCCTCCTGTCGACGCTGACGAGCCGCCATTCATCCCCTCCGCCGCGCGCCTCCTCCGGCCGTCTCTCGACCCCCGCGACCTCATGGTGAGAATCCCCACCTTCTCCTCTTTCTCCCCATCTGATTCTCGCCACGAATCGATGCTGGAAGCTCGAGATCGCCTAGCTCCGGCGATGCTCCGGCCAGCGCTGCCGTCTGCAACTACCGAGTCCACCGTAGACCAGCCCTTTGGCCGCGGTCCATGATTCAGTGATCTCGGTTCACAGTTTTCCTATACGAAAATAATCCCAGATAAATCCTGAAAATGCATCTTTGCACTTGGACCCCTGAGCTATCCAGTAACTTACTCCACACCACATTTCAGCCTTTTGAATATTGCAATGAAACCCTGTAACCTTTCTGGTATTCGCAGTTTAGCCCTTAGAAATATTTAAACACTCATATCTTTTATAGGTAACTCTCGATTAGGCGATTCTTGCGCCTAAATCTTCGTCTCCTTATAATCAATCCAACTATAGAGCTTTTATGACATGGCTGTACTGTTTGGTGTGCTGTATTTATTTGTTTTTTTGCTTTTCTTTTATCGTTAGTTCTATCGAGTCGATGATGACATGGAGAACGGTATGAGAATATGAAGATCAAGAGTAAAAGACCACTGAGCAGCATTATATGAACAGGCAAGTGTCCTTGAACATCTTGCTCCTATTTAATATTAGTTGTAGTACATTCCTTGAATGCATTGCGTTTAATTTGAATCCTATGTCATTATCCTGTTCCTTATTATTCCTGGTTGCCTGTTAGGTAATGTCTGTCATGGGTAGATTCATGCTTAGCCTTGCTGATGTTTGGGATGGGAGTGTTCTTAATTTTGACTAATGATCTATGCAACCTAATTAGGATGATGGTAAGGTTAGCAACATGGTGATTAGGAATCTGAGCAGGATGGTTGGTTTGGTATGGTGCCGTCGTGCACGAGACTTTGGTTTGTGCTTGTACCTGCTTAGATTCTAAGGACCGGTTCATGGGCATGTAACCTGGCATAACCGCGCCATCACAAGACTGGTAATGGGACAGCTTGGCCAATTAATTAGATGTTCTCTTATTTCTGTGGCACCATTTGGTTGTTTGAGTGGCGCAAAAGGGGCTATGCATTGGAGGGAAAATAGACTCCCGTGTTTTAGCGAATCCTAGCGTGTGTCTACTAAGTAGGAGATGCTTTGTAAAGGCCTCGTAGTGATCTCCTGGCCACACACATTGGTAGTGTGTATGTGGCTTGCAACCACGGGCATGAGGGAGGTTTCTAGTTCACCAGGCAACAGGGGATGAAATCACGACTTGTGGGTAAAGTGGTGCAACCTCTGCAGAGTGTAAAACTGTCTTGACAGCCGTGCTCACGGTCACGAGCGAGCTTGGACTTCCTCATGATTAATTGGATGGTTTGGTGAATTTGGTGAGTCTTGGTAGCTAGGTGGTGGGAACCTGGTGAGTTTGGTTGTCGGATGGGATCCGATGAGCTGTCTTGGTTGCTGTTGGGAGTTGTCATTACACCTAGTAAATTGGATGCTTACAGTTGTTTGTGTTTTGGATTGCATAGATGCAGACCCCGAGTTAAGCCTTTTCTGATAATAGGCTTGCATGTCATACTTTCCCCTACTTGCTGAGTACGATATGTGCTCACACGCTTGCTTTCCATATAATAAATGTTGCTCAGTGAGGAAGCCAAAGGTTAGATTGAAGACGGTGCAGAGAATGTCGGGTTGCCGCCAGTCGATTGCCTGTGGAGCGCCCTAGAGTTTCCTCTTCCGCTGATGTTTTACTCTGTTTTGTCTTAATAATGTTGTTTTATTCGTTATAGAACTGTTATCACTATGATGTCACTACATATATGATAAAACAGATCCTGACATACATTGAGTGCATTCGATTTGTGTATATAAAAATCAGGTGTGACACACACCTTCATGCGCACGCACGCTTGGCTCTTCCACCACTTCTCTCGTGCGCAATCGGATGCATGAAAAACTTTATTGAGAAGACCCTACAACCAAGAATGAAAAACTCAACATCAGATGCATGATAAGTGGAATTTTAACTAGAACAACTAACTTGTTCGAATAAAACAATATGAAAAGAATGATACCTTTTGTTGGTCAGATATTCTGACCCATCATTTGCCACCAACAGGAATCTGCATATCCTTGATCCTTCTGCAGGAGCCCTAAAAACCAGTCCTCAGCCTCCTTCTCCACCACTGCCCATGCTATGGGATATATTTGGTTGTGTTGCATCTCCGCCTAGTGCACATATAAGCTCACCATTGCAAGCTCCCTTTGAAGAAGCACCCATCCACTCCTATAACCTTTCTGCAACCAGCAGGCATCAAAGCATACATAAACCCTTTGGAAAACAGGATTTTCATACTCGGGATCCAAACAAATAGCAACAGTGCTCCCTGGATTGCTTCTAAAGGATCTCTGCCATATACTCAAATATCGTGCCATACTCTCCCTTGCATCACTCATAGATCTTTTCCGTTACCATTGATTTTTCTCTCATGATCTTGGAAATAGTAACCTGAACACCCATTTCAAGCAACACTGCCTGTTTGATGTTCATAGCTTCCAAGATGGATTTTCCTTTATGATTGTCTCATACTTGTCTGCTATTCTTCTAGCTGTGACCAATCTGTTCTCTTTCCTTTTGGGGCATATGTGCACATCATTGGAATTCTTCACTTGTTACCAATTCATTCAGAGCTATTAGAAGCAAGTAGCATCCTCCAGGGGCATTTATTTAGGCCATGAACATTTAGAAGAAATAGCTTAATAGATTAGGGGGTGTTCTGGACGTTGAGCAAACAACATTGAGGGTCCTTTTTCCTTTTCAAATTGCCGGAACATTCTGTTTCATTCAGTGTGTGGTATGTACGTCCATAACCTGGTAGTTATGGTATATGCAAATGTGTCACAACAACACGGGAGGTATTCACCTAGTTCAGGTTTGATTCCACACACTTACCAATTAATTACCAACCTTGCGATTTGGACCTGACGCATAAGGGCGCACGATCGATCAACAGTGTTTTGCTTTGCACCAAAGCTAGACACCCACACATCGATCATGTCATGCTTTAGCAAAAGAAGCAGCAGCAGGACCGCTCAACGCACTAGCTCGGTGCGAAGCATCGATCCGTTCGGCCATACGCCCCCTGTCGTGTCAGGTCCGATATCCATTGTCACGAGTCACAGCTAACACTGCAGGCACCACACACACAC